>JBBPCY010012105.1:0-15460 GCA_037974405.1 Brachyalestes nurse
AACCAGTGTTGTGCCAGTTCACACTGAAAAAGAACTAGTTCAAAATATAGTTCATTCAAATAAAAATGAACTAGTTCGCGTAGTTCACTTTTAAAAATTTTGAACAAAGTTCACAGCTCTAAAACACAACGTCCTTCTATCTGAACCTCCTTCAATCTTCTACTTCTATCTGTAATACCACTGAACAATTACAGACATAAATTACATTAAAAACCAAGTTTGAGGTTTAGAATTGATCTTACCACTTAAGCAACGCATCATGTTATGGTGAAAGTGGACAAAATGAGGTGCAGGTATACTGTATGTGGTATTTTTATTCAGAAAACATTAACACAAAGACATATCTTAAAGTGATCATAACTAAAAAATAAACTAACAGCCGTTGTCTTTTATAAACCTTATTAAACTAGTGAAAATGTACAGCTGTAAAACTCAAACATCTAGTATTTAGCTGTACTAAACATCAATATCCTCCTTTTATAAGCAGGGGTTGACATATATATATATTTTTTTGCTGTAGTACTGAGTACCTACATTAATGAACTGGTACGCCCCCAAAATTCAAAATGTTTCACCTTACCATGGGCGCAAAAACGCCCCCCAACCCCAGTTGCATGCACACAGATAGATACATTTTCTTTTAACTACTTTTGAACACTGCCAAATGGTGCTGAATGTGCAAACTGACTTTTACCCAAAATTAAATTACAGGTCTAGTCATCCACAGGGATTATTTGACACCAAAAATTTTAAATCAACATTCTGATATGATGTGTGTCTGCTTTCTCGCCACTAACTGGTCGAAATGTGAAAGGCACGCTGGCAGAGTCCCTTGAGTTTCCGAGTTCAGGATTTTCCTCACAGATAGAACTCAGATCTGGACTGTAACCCAGCATCGCACGGGATCTCCAAAAATTTAACCTGGACCACAGGGGCAGATCTCTCCTCTCTGGACTGGAGAACGGGTCTCGTGGTGGGGGCGGGCCGTGAAGTCGAGGGGGCTGGGCGGGGTCACAAAGCAAGCTTCATAAAAACATGGCTGGATGTGAAAAGAATTTTGGTGTGAAAGAACTTGACTGGCCCACACAGACCCCTGACCTCAACCCCATCCAACACCTTTGGGATGAACTGGAACAGAGATTGCGAGCCAGCCCTCCTGGTCCAACATCGGTGGTCTAAAATCTTGTGGAAAGCCTCCCAATAAAACTGGAAGCTGTTATAGCTGCATAAGGGGACCAAATCCATATCAAAGTCTGTGTAAACGTTTTGTCCCAATACTTTTGAGCATGTAGTGTATCAGCCTCATAGCTCTGTGCAAAACTAAAGAAACAAATTTTAGCAGGTCTCAGATGATTGAGTACAATGGGGAACATTATGTAACTGAGAACCGAGTCAACATACTATGTGATTGGAATGTATGCCACAGAACATGGAAGAAAGAGGCTGAGGGCCTGTAACATCTCTCAATGCGAGGTCATCAACAAGTCTAGAACAAAAGTAAAAGTTCAGTGATATTGTGGCCGCATCATGGCATATTCTGCTTGTGTCTTCTCGCACATCCTGAGAGGCTCACGCTCCAGATTTACGCACAACAGCACAAGCAGTCTGAGAGCCGGATGACACACTGCTTCCGTTCCATTTCTGACAATGCATCCAGCCAAATGAAGGCTAGGCGATTTTCCACAGGCCTGCATACACAGCATATTTCACAACAGACTTCCACTGAAGTCCTTTCTGACTGACAGTATTCCTAACACTCAACTGCCTACAAGAGTTTCTGGGAAAGGGGGGAAATCTACGGATTCAAAAAATAAATTTCCCGAAGGAAAGAGAGAGAGAGAGGCTTCCTGGACGTTACCTTTGGTATCAGTGTTGTAAATAAAGCTCTTATATAGATCTCATTTGCTTGTTCTCAGTTTTGTTCTCAAGCAGAGGTTTCCATTTGTTTTTTGACTTGTCTATGGTAAAGTGTGTAGTGCCCATTTTGTGAACAACACCATACAGTGTGAACAGCATGAAATTCTTCTCTGCATTCAACCCATTCACCAAGTGAAGCAGTTGGCTGCCAGGAACACAGTGCCTGGGGAGCAGTGTGTAGGAATGGTACATTGCTCAAGGGTACCTTAGTGGTGCCACTGGCAGTCCTTGGATTCAAACCCACGTTTTTCTGACTGCAGGGCAAACTCCCTAACCACTAGGCCACCAGCTGCCCTTGGTGTAAACCTTTCCGTGTTAATTAAGAATTTTACCATTTCTGCATAATTCAGTGCTTGAGAATTGGTGCGAAAAAATGGCCTATGTGTATCCCTCCACAATAAATGGATCTTAAATATGTTTAAGGTCAATGCATTCATAACCATTGCATGTAATAACTTTCTGTGAGCTTTTAAAGGCAGATGTCTGGTTCCACTCACCACCACTGTGAACAGTTCTGACCTGGCAAGTTTCTCTATAACAGCATTTCACACTAAACTCAGTCTGATTCTTTCTCTTTACATACCAACAACTGACTTATGCAGCAGTTTTCAGAAACCAGAGGAATTTCTCTTTTTAATTGAGTGTTGTGCTTTACATAATTCTAATCTGATCCTTTTTAATCCTAATACACATTTTGGGGGCAGAATAATGCTGTAATTACTTACACAGCAATTACTGCTAAAAGGGCAGATCCATATCACTCACACTCATTTGCAAATGTATTGCGGTGCTTTGAGGCCAATCTAGTTTGCCGTATGAGAGCTGAAGTCAGGTTTCCTACACAACAGGACCTGCAGTTGGCTCTGTTACGTGGACTGACATGTTTTTGTGGTTCTCAACCAAAGAAAATTGCATAATCAAAAGAGTGTACATTTATCCACATTAAAATATGGCTCAGTTCAATGTTCATCATATATAATTCATTCCTTTCTAACATTTGTGTGTTTTTAAATATGATACACAAATACAGGACTGCAAGTCAGGGTGCGTGAGTGTATATTTGTGTGTGTGTGTGTGTGTATGTGTGAGCCTGAGTGTGTGTGTGTGTGTGTGAGAGAGCCTGAGTTTATGTGTGTGTGTGTGTGTGTGTGTGTGTGTGAGCCTGCGTGCATGTGTGTGTGTGTGTGTGAGAGCCTGAGTTTATGTGTGTGTGTGTGTGTGTGTGTGTGAGCCTGAGTGCATGTGTGCGTATGTGAGGGAGTTTGTGCGTGTGTGTGTGTGTGTGTGTGTGTGTGTGTGTATGTGTGTAATCTCCTGCCTGTTCTACTCAAAATGATTGAGTGCGCTCGCTGCACCTGCCACCCTCCACCAGATCTGCGCTCGCATCAAATCCGCTCAATCCTCTCATAAGATACAAAACAGAAACAAAAACACTGGTTTTCTGTCCTGACAACTGTCTCTCAATCACAGCTCCACTCCAACACGCTTGGAAGCCTTGGCAAATTCCATTTGTCACTGTTGTTTATCCGAAGCAGCGTTTTTACTGGAGAGCAGAGAAACGCTGAACACAATGCAGTCTCCAGCTGCGCACAGCGACAGCACCAAACACCGCAATTAGTTTCTCTTCATTTACAACACAGTGCAATTACTCAATTTGGCTGGTCTACAGTGCAACAGCAGAAAAGAACCTCTGGAAAGGCTCTGGGCAATACAAAAGCAAGACACATGACTAGAAGAACATTTAGAGTCTTCCAAGCCCTTAGAGAAGCCTAAAATATTTTTGCAGAATAAAACCAATGCAATCAATTTGTTCTAACAGAATTTGTCATGTCTGTTTTATATGAACTCCAGTTGGATAGAGATATTATTAACATACTACTAGAATCCCATAGGGCTGCTAGCAGAAATTAGCATTATGCTTGAGGTTCTTATTGCTCCCTTTTTGCCATTAACAGTCCAAACTGAAGGCTCTGACTGTAGGTAGTGGGATGTGATATACAGGACTGAGCAAAAGTCCTGAGCCAGCCGTTATTTCTTCATTTCTTCACACTGTTGGTTCAAAAATACTATTTTGTATTTTTGACTTTCAGTCAAATTGCCTAATTTTGGGGATACTGAGTAGATTAAATGAAAGAAATGGGAACACATGTTTTACCGGAACTAGGCTGCAAAGTGCTTAAAGAGAACCTTCCAGTATTCAGCACCACCAGTATACTGATCACCGCCTGATCATCTGGAATCATCTGCTCCTGTTTCTTCACTGGTTCAGGACCTCTTAATGAACAAAAAACATTCCTCTGAAACTGGTCAGGAGTAAAAATGAGAGTCGTCCTTCAGGAAGCCTGGAAAACTGTTCCTCAAGACTACATTAAAAATACAGGAAAGTCTGGATCTTTGGATGCAAAATTTGAAGAAATGAGAAGTGCCACAGTACTGTAAGTGTCTTTTTATTTGCTGTTCACTCTTTGTTATCGTATTTGCCGCAGATTATAAAAAGCGACTAAAAATACATTTTACAGCTGCTCTTGGGATTAAGGGTTCAGAACAACTGGCCCTTGCAGTCGGAGTTCGGTAATGAACACTGTGATGGTGGAAAGTTCATTGTGCCTCATCAGTACAAAATACAGGTCACTGTGTGGACGTTCTGTTCACGCACCCACACTCGAAACAGCGTGACCCTCTCTTTTGCCAGTGTCCTAGCACTGCCTGATCCTGGCTGGGGTGGAGGGAACTTGGCAGGAAATAATGGGCTCTCCTGGTGGGCGGGGCAGGCAGGAGGGGATCATAAGAGGTCCAGATTGACTGAGGCAGAGGGATGGAGGCTGTTTTGGAGACACAAACCCAAGAAATCCCAATGTAATCTACTCCACATTTACACATAATCTTCAATCACCTTGTTGGTGTTTTTTTGTGAAAACTAATGTGCAGATAGGAGTTATTTATAGGATATTAGTTTTGTCTTTAAAATTGCATGTTAAACACACATCCAGCAAAGTGCTGTGTCTGATAAAGAAATGAGTTCTTGTACTCTGTAACCGAGGATTATTCTGGAAGTCTCAGAACCCCACTGGCCCATCCCCCAAGCACTGCAAAAATTTGCTGGATGCAAAGTTGAGATTTTGGAGGCATGTGCATTTTGGCCTCTGAGAACCTCTGAGAGCTGTGCTTACATTCTGTCTTAGTGTCTCAGGGAAGATGCATTTATGCAGAAGTATGAATCAGCCCTCTGTCAGCAGTGATGGGAAAGCGCTTCATCTACGCTTTTGAAAGAGCTGAAAGTATAAGCCTGCAGGGACACCTTAAATACACAAAAGAACCGATACAGCAACTGAAGGTTACACTGAAGCAAAACTCACTCACCACACTAATGAGTTATTAACCTTAGCTAACCAGGCCTACTGGCAGTGTTACTGAAGTCAGATCAGTATATTTTTACAAATATTTTCCATATTTATATTATCTTACCTTATCTTATCTTATCTTATCTTAATCAAAAATCTAATCACGTATAGTTTGTGAGCACTGTTAAATGTATCAGTCACTCTCCAGTCCATGTAGTCAACATATGAAAATGAAGACAGCCCCTTTTGAATTCATTGTTTTTGTGATGTCATGTACTCATGTACACCCATTCTTACTGAAAAAGTAGGGAATGTTTAATCCTGGACTCCTTTTTGAATGAGACAATCAGAACAGATGTCATTTTCATAATCAGTCTTAAAAACACAGTAACAAAAACAGCCTGTCTCAAAGGGATAGTGAAAAGTTGGACGTTTGTTATGTAAAAATGAATCATAATGCAAAAATTATGAGTGTAAAAAATGTAAAGTGCAATAAAATCTAAGATATGGGCTCCTAAATGGGCCCTTTTGAGCATAGAGTGTAAAAGCTGAGTTTGATAGCTATCCAGCTGGTTAGGTGTGAGTTGAATGGTACTAATGAAGGGAATTTTCAATTTGAACATCCCACTCTGAGGATGATTGCTGTGTGAATGAACTGAATGGGGATAGAGTGAAAACCTTATCGAGGACGAGGGAGACCTCATTGGTCTGTCTGTCTGTCACTAGAGTGAAGACTTCCTCCTCGTTCCCAGACTCCAACCGGTAATCCACCACCCAGCTGTCTCCGCCCCATTCATCAGCATCCCATGCTGCTATTGCTGTTACTGTGGCTCCCACCGAAGCATCCTCCGCCAGGTGAAATGGCCCATACTGAGTAAGAGAAAAAAAGAGGGAGAGATACAGATTAACAAAGACAAAGATTTAGTTTAGTTCAATAATATTACATTAATACACTATATATACACCTCTTAATTGTTGAATTCAGGTGGCCCCTTACTTACAGCAAAGAACAGTCTTAATGCTTCAGCATACCAAGACACTTTGGACAACGCAAGCTCCATTAAGACATGGCTGGAGGAGTTCAGTGTGGAAGAACTTGACTGGTCCACACAGAGCCCTGACCCCAACCCCATCCAGCACCTTTGTGATGAACTGGAATGGAGATTGTGATCCAGACCTTCTCGGCCAAAATCAGTGTCTGACCTTATAAATGCTCTACAGAAAGACTGGGCACAAACTCCAAAATCTTGTGGAAAGCCTTCCAAGAAGAGTGGAAGCTGTTATAGCTGCAAAGGCAGGACCAACTCCATAATAAACTCTATGTATTTGAATGCAATATCATGCAAAGTCCCTGTTGGTCCCATTACTTTTGTCCATATAGTGTATGTATTGCCCTGGCAACAGTTCGAGATGTGAAGGGGTGTAGAAAATGGGAAAGAAAGAGACAAAAGGAGAGAGAAGAAAAAGGTGAGTGAGACAGAAAAGGCATTAAAATGATATGACTAATGTAAAACATATCTGCTTAAATCAAAGCGAGGCACTTCTGTCACTCATTCCACTGCGTCAGCGCTGCGTCCTCAGAGACGGGCACGAATGTTAATTACTTTTGCTACCAAGGGCTGAACACGTCTGCACAAAAGCCCAGATATAGACCCTCACGTGCGTGACCTTGCATCACGCACATCTGAGCTTGAGCATTAATGAAGAGCCTTTCATGGTTTAAAGATTATGCAAATGTTGTATATCAACACAAATCAACTTGATGGAGTAGATTAGGGACAGTTTCTCCAGCTGAAGCGCAACGAATGTTACACACAATACAAAATACAACTTGTTCACATCCAGAGTTGAATAGTTCTAATCCAGAGAGTAAAAATCCTCCCAAGGATTTTGTTCCAACCCCCTGACTCCTCTAGTCCCTTCAAACCTGCAGTAGTTGGATACAGGTGGTTGGAACAATATCCTGAGGAGGATTTTTGATCTCTGTCCACATCCTCACTCCCACATAACAGAAACTGTAAGTAACAATCAAGATCATTTACTGACTTACTGCTGGAGGTGGTATGTAGAATAATATATGGTCAGTGTAGGTCTGATGTCTGATGTCCTTTTCCACTGACAGAGGGACTAACGTGCATAATTTTAGACATTTGCTACTGGCCTGTGGTCATTCAGTGTGGCTAATGTGAGAAGCTGTTTCTTTTTCCGTTTACTGTGTATGTTTACTTCATGCGTCAGCAGTGAAGACTGTTAGTGAACCTGTTGGAAACCCTGTCTTGGCCTTTTTTATTTTTTAGTTCCTTCATTTATTTCTGGAGCAAAGCTACTAGCCAGTAAGCTAATATAATGATTAAACCGGTTATAATGAATAAATGTCACACATATAATGGATATAATGACTTCCTGCTGCTCTTCTGATGAATTTCAGCCCCTTTACCTTTCACATGAGATTTTTTTTGACACACTGAAACCTCCACGCAGAGCACTGTAAAAGCAGAACCCAAGGTTCTGGGCTTGATTACGGGTGGGGGTGGTCAAGGGTCCTTTCTGTGTGGAGTTTGCAGGTTCTCCATCGGTTTCTGCCAGGAGCTTCGATTTCCCCCACAGTCCAAAGACATGCAGATGGACTGGAGATGCTAAACGTTTGTGTGATATGTGAAATGTTTGTGTGTGAGAGAGAGAGAGAGAGAAAAAAAAAGAAAGTAAGAGATGGTGAATGAGTGAGAGAGAGCGAGAGAGTTACAGACACAGAGAGAGAGTGAGTGAGAGAGAAAGAGAAAGCGAGGAAGTAAGAGAGAGAGAAAATATAGTTCACATTTAATGAACACCTCAAAATCACACTTTTATGCTGGGAAAGGCCCTTGTACCCCAACCACCTTGGTTAAGGATAAGCAACTCAGATCATGAATGAATGAACATTACATATAAAGACACTTGCAAGTGGCTTTGGATGGCAATTAACAGGCCTTTCTTTGCGTTGTAGACATTAGAACCCCTGGTTCCATTCACCACCACTGTAAAGCCTCATTAAGGTCCTCTAGAATGAACCATTTCACACCACTCTGGATGACTTTGATATCATCTCAACTGAAAAAGAGAACATGTAGCAAATTCAGTGGATTTTCCCCTTTAACATCGATATGAAGTTAATGTAATAATTATATAATAATGTAATAATGATTTTGTAATAATTCGTCCTGAGGGTTAGGGCTGGTGTTTACAAATGATGTGAAAGAGAAAGAAGGGGGAAAAGGTTGGTACTAAGTTCCCGACAGTGACGATTAGTGGTGAGCCTTTCAGATGCTCTGTATGTATTTATAAGCTGCTGTGTTCTTGCAGTGTTAATCTCTCTCAGGCCATATCGGTGTGTTTGGGAGAGCGATAATCAGCGTTTCGTACGGTGCCTCTGATCTGCCTGGCCAAGTGCTGTCAACACTCACACAGCACTCCGCCAGCACACACTCACACGGCCACACCATCACAACCTGCTCAAGAGCTTTTCCACCTTATGGTATGTTTGTGTGTGTGAGTGAGAGAGAGAGAGAGAGAGAGAGAGAGAGAGAGAGAGAGTTAGACAGAGAGAGAACGAGTGAAAGAGAATGTGTGCCAGAGTGAGCGAGAAAGTTAGATAGAGTGGGAGAGAATGAGTAAGTTTACGAGAGAGACAGAATGAGGGAGAGAGAGTAGAGAGAGAGTGAGTAAGTGAGAGAGAGAAAGAGCAAAAGAGGGAGAGAGTGAGAAAGAATGAGTGAGTGAATGAATGAGAAACACAAAGAGAGTGAGAGAAAGAAAGAGAGAGTGAGAAAGAGAAAGAGAGAAAGTAAGAGTGAGAGAGTAAATATAGTTCACATTCAACAAACACCTTAAAATAACACTTTTATAAGATGTTTCTCAGACTTTTGCCCAAAGCGACTTACAATTGCCAATTGCTGGTCTATCCTGCTCAAAAACATGCACCTAAGTGCTTCGTTTGAAGGCACCAGGACAGAGGCAGGATGTAGGATGTTTCAGTTCTGTAGCCGCGGGGGGCTTCCACCACCCGGGAGTTAAGGTAAGCAGGATGCACTCGAGGTGCATGTGTTCATAATTTGATGCTTGCAGCCGTTTCTGGGTGCTTTAAGTACATTAGCTTTGGTCAAGTCTTGGCCAATTTCTGGGACAGTCATGGTGAAACAATTTGCTGTTCAGGGCATTGCTTGAAGGCACCGTGACAGAGGCAAGATGTTTGCAGCTTGGATCAAAAACACAACCGTACAGTTCAAGGCCATGACATGCAGCCACCCTCTGCAACCACTGCAGCATTGAAATGCCAAAAAATTTGACCTCCCTTCCCCATACATTTATCAGCCAATGTGTGCTTGGTGTCTGAAGTTTGCCTCTTTAGCTTTGTTCTGCAGCTATGAGGCTAATGTCGTTAACAAGTAATCAGCTGTACCCATAGTGTAAAGTAAAGTGTCTAACCCATCCACCAAGTGAAACAGGAAAACTAGGTCAGGAACACAGCACCTGGAGAGCAGTGTGTGGTGACAGTACCTTCCTCAAAGCGTACCTCAGTGGTGCCAATAGCAGCCCTTGGAATTAAACCCACAACCATTCGGATTGCAGGAGCAACTTGCTAGCCACTAACCACCAGGCCACTAGCTGTTCATCAGCAGAGGGTTCATTAGTGTCCATAAATCGTCCCATACTTGCTTCAAACTGCAGCTCCTGAGAAAGAGTCTTCTTCTAATCTCAGGTCAAACCCAAATCAAGATCTTAAAATGCTTATTCTTTTCATTTGTCTCAGATAATCAGATCTTCGGAAAACTCAGTTGTTTATAAATGAGCCTGTATGACATCTGAAATGTGTCTTAGTGATCAAATTCAAGTCCCAGGTAACAAAGTTAGACAGATTTGAGATCCATGAGGTTGTTAAAGAGAAAAAAGTGAAAAGTCTGTGAGAACAGCCAATAAACTTCTATCTTAATGTTTCGTTTGCTCTTTCTTTCCCCTAAAGGAGGGAGTTTAGGAGAAACAAGTCAGACTTTAATAATCTACAAAAGATGATTTGTTTCTAATGAGACTGTTGTGAGCAGCAATCCTTTCCTCAGGGTTTAGCTTCACAGCTCAAACAATACAAGTAAACTTGATACCAAAGCTTGGCTGATACATTTTGGGAATGGAAGAGTGGTCCTGGCTGTATTAGGGCGGTAAAAGTGTGTCAGTTTTTCTGAAATGTATTTTATTTAAGGTGAGCGTGTGTCCGTGACTCGCTGCTGGCACCCATTTCGGGGTGTCTAAGCACATTAGCTCAGACTCAGATGCCATCCATCATGCACTTTTTGGCCTGGTCTCAGAGAAGTGCTCAGCCTCATTGTCAGCAGCAGAGGGGAAAGCACAGTGACAGGGCCTATGCATCTTCCTCCTGGCCTGCATCCAGCACTCAGCACCTTCTGGGTGTGTTTCTGAAAGCAGAGGAGCGCACGTCTCCCTGTCTCACCCTTCATCGTCCTTCAGATGGCGTCTACACTACCAGTCAAATGTTTCTGCACACACTTGCACTACATTTTCATGTTATTCACTTAATATTTACTGAAAATACACTTGGTATTCTTTGCTAACATAAAGGTAGCTGGAGCCGTTGGTGGCCTAGCGGTTAGGGAGTTGCCCTTATTATCAGAAGGTTGTGGGTTCAAATCCCAGGACTGCTGGTGGCACCACTAAAAATGTCATTTTTTTAAGTTAATCTCTACTGACCTATAAAAATCCCATCTAATAAAATTCTAATGTGGCTCACCAGACAAGTGTCAGATATTAGCGAGTTATTAAGTGACAGTAAAAGGGATGAAACAGTTAACGAGTGCATTTAAAGTTAAAAAACGGTCTAGAATTTAACTCTGCATCCCCACACAGCCAGTTAATAGGATGTCAGACCTGCACTGTAACAGATTCTTTCCATCTTATAAAGGAACAGTATATATATTATATATGACATGTTTTTCCCCCAACAACTTCCCAGTGCTTGACAAGAATAAAAAATCTGCAGTTTATAAAAGAAATAGATAAGTGGTAAAAAAATAAAAAAAACGAAAAAAAGCGGTGGTGTGCAAAAACTTTTGACTGGTAGAGTAAATATACTGCGCTGAGGCATATTTCTTTTTTTAATGCCTCCCTTCATCTTAAAGACAGCTTTCTGTGCCCACGTTCACTTCCCAGCTCCTGCATTATTCACACAACGTGGGTGTGCTCATGCAGGGGGATTTTCCAGAAAGCACTGAAAAAAGTGGCGGGGGGAGAGGGGGGGGTTGCTTGACTTACATAACTGAAAGTATGTCAACATTAATTGCAGCTGCGTTTTGAGGCGACGTTTGTCCTACATTATGACTCTGCTGAATAGAAACATGCGGCAGGAGTTTTTTACGTCCATACACATCCAGGCAAGCTGCACGCATCCCAGGCTGGGGGGTCTCATCATCCCTCGCTCTACTTGTTTATCCATCCTGCTGTGCCACCTCAGCCAGAGACCCAGCCATCATTTTATAGTCTGATATAACATCTTTATAGTGGGTCGGTGACATCAGAGGGGGACTCCCTTTGCATAATCATGGCCTATATATCGCACAAGCCTTAATGCATCCTAACAGGCTGCAGAGGAGAGGGCGAAGAAAAGCGTCCACCTCAGGACAAGACAGCACATTCTTCCCCCGAGTCACAACAGCAGCCCACGCAAAGAGGATTTCCCTTACTTTGTTATATAAAGGGGCCGGTTAGGGACAGACTCTGGGAAGGGGTGAGGGAGAATGTGCGGCATAGCTCTGACATACTGTAGTTTCTGCTGGAAATCGAGCACATTAACGGGTTCTATAATGACATTAACCCATTAGTAATGTAATACATGACGATGTAATTCATTACATAATTACACAATTACATTGATATAATACAGCACTGTGCAAAAGTCTAAGGTACCTGTGAAAATAAAATGTAATGTGAGCAGTGATTAGATGAGCATATTTTTTTAATCACTAGTGTTACCAAATAAACTAAATAAAATAAAGAATAAATACAAATAACATTATATGTTAGATAGTGGTGTTATGTTCAGTATATCAGTGTGTTAGTTATGGAAGTCCAGTATTACTGTAGTTTCATCAGAAACGTGGTTTGACCCAATCAGTCCTTCATTAAATTAAATCAGAAGCTGCTGATGGAGTTTCACAAATCTAAACGACGACTGGAGGAACCGAGGAGGAATCTAGAACCGAACCCGTATTCTCCTCATCAGTTCACAAAATATCAACCACTTTTTACAAAACAAATCTTAATTCTTCAAATATTAACTTTGATGGCAGAAAGCCTCCTTATACAATTTGTTTTGGAGCAAAAGACTTTTGCACAGTACTGTATATTAAAAGGACTAAAAAATAGCTCTGCCTTTCCAAGGGTTAAAGGCCCTCACCAGCCCTATGAGACTGATGCAAGCTTCAGTCAACGTCAAGGATGGTAATTGTGCATCATTCTGTGTCATGGACATGATTATAGGAATGATGGCGTCATGTAACCAGAGGCTTAATTTGAGATTTGAATAAGAAAACACAATCTGGAACCAGTTTAGTAAATATTTCGAAATATATTAACATAAGGAAATGGGGATGCTAATATAATTTTGCAGCACTGACCAGAGGATGGACATGAGTGAGGTGTTGAGTGTTTGGCCTCCATCTGATTACTATTTCACCCACTATCTGTTTGGAGCGCTGTGATTGGGAAAGTGCCATTTTTCCATTCCTCTAAACCACAGATTAAAATACTGATTCCCCTGAATGCTCCTTACCTCACTCAGTAAATTAATTCAGCTGGCCTGCTTCAGACAGGCAGCAGACACACACGCACACACACACACACACACACACACACACAAACACACACACACACACACAAGCTGGTTTTTATACAATGTTAGGATACACTGACTTTATTAGGAGGGCTCTACTGACCATACAGGGACTTTACAGTTTACAATTACAGACTGTAGTCCATCTGTTTCTCAGAATCATTTGTTAGCCCCCCTTTTCCACATTTATTAATACTGAGGATGAAAACAGGACCACCGGTGAGCAGGTATTATTTGGGTGGTGGAGCATTCTCAGAATGACTGTAGCACTGAGGATGTGTTTGAGAGTGAGAGTGGAGGATTATTTGAACATAAAACATATAACACACCCTACCTCATGCTGAGAGAAGATGGGTGGGTTGTTGTTTTCGTCTAGAACTTTGACGATCACAGTGCAGGAGCTGTTCAGTCCTGCAGAAAGAACCAGTGGACAGAAGACGTCTTTAGTTCTTCATCAAATACCACTGTTCACATCCATCACGCATCGTACTGTAACACCTAATAACAAACAGCATGGCATGAAAATGACAATCGTTTGGATGACTTACGATGCGTCATATGATATCACATCCTCACCATCATGACCACTCTTTGAGTGGCACATTAGCTATGACACATCTCACATATCACGCAGGGGCTGCATCCAGACAACAGGCTAACAGAATCAGAGGCTCTGACTAAAGGTCTTGTTCAAAAACAAGGAGCGACATTCGGCTGTAGTACAGTATATACCCCAGCACGGACATCTGGAGTGTGATGCATCATTTAGTGTAAACATCATGTCACTTCCTGTGTGTGTGATGCTTAGCATGATCTGAGATGGACGCTAAAATAATGAAGGTCACTTTCAGTTCATGGGAATATATGAACTCTGGGACAGATTTTCCACACTCAGGCATAAGGTGTTTGAGAAGAGGTTATGCTGTAAATGGGGAGTGTGTCTGTTTCTGTCTGTCTCTGTATGTATCTTTATGTGAGTGTGTGTGCAGAATGTGTACATTATACATTTAGGACACATTATTATTATGTATGGATATTTACACACACTCATACACTCACACATGGGGTTGTACATGTGTATCACCTGATTGGTGCAAAAATACTATTTTCTGACTGTCTTGTCTTCAGCATATTGGGTGGATTAATAGGAACAAATGTTTTACTATGACAGGCTGCAAAGTGCCTAAAGATAGAAGGAGTCTAGTTAAAGGAGTTCCAACCACTCAGCATTCAGCACCACCAGTATACTGATCACCGCCTGATCATCTGGAATCATCTGCTCCTGTTTCTTCACTGGTTCAGGCCTTCAGTTAGATGCTCTTTGTTCTGTTTGAATAATTCATACATAGGTCACTGTCTGTCTTAAATAAAAAACATGGTTAAGGGACTGGAATGAAAATGAGAGTCTTTGAAAGTCCTTCAGGAAATCTGGAGAACTGTTCCTCAAGACTTGATTAAAAATAAAAGAAAGTTTGGCTCTTTGGAAGCAAAATATGAAGTAATGAGGGGTGGACTCTTGTACAGTACTATATGTATATAGTGTCAAGTTTGTATTTATAATATGTCTGCGTGACACATACAAATCCATGCCCTGCCATGTGAGACTATGAGTGCGGTGTAGCTGTTAGCATTTTCTGTAGTAATGGTATGTGTGTGTGTGTGTGTGTGTGTGTGTCACACATACATATTATAAATATAAACATGACATTATATACATATATAATGTGTATGTGTGACACAAATACAAATCTATGCCCCACCATGTGAGACTATGAGTGCAGTGTAACGGTTAGCATTTTCTGTAGTTATGCTAAGAGTGTGTGTGTGTGTGTGTGTGTGTATAAAACCTTTAGCATCCTCAGCGGTGATGGTGAGTGTGTATTGTGGAGCTGTGCCCTCCATGCTGTCTGCCTGTACTGTGATGACGCCTGAGTCTCGGTCCACGCGGAACAGGTTCCGGGGGCTTTCAGGCACCTGCCCTGCCAGGCGGTAAAATATCCGCACATTGTCTGTTTTGGGGTCGTCATTGTCAGCTGCCTGGACTGTGAGGATTTCCGTCCCTATGAGGAATGAGAGAGAATTATTCTCTATATTTCATTTTTCACTAGGCGTGTAACGGTACAGAAAGGTAACGGTTCGGTTCACACTGTAGTTCTGACATCACGGTTTGGTACGGTTCACTATACAGCGAAGTTAAGTGACAAAAAGTCCTGAAGAATGAAGCTTGGTTTGTTTTCGTTTATTTTAAATAAAGTGTATTAACCAGTAAACACACTCTTGCTTATATTTTCATGTATGTGTAAGGCAGCAGAAGTGTTACACCAGTAGG
>JBBPCY010012125.1:0-15459 GCA_037974405.1 Brachyalestes nurse
AAACACACACACAAAAACACACACACACAAAAACACACACACACAAAAACACACACACACAAAAACACACACACACACACACACACACACACAAAAACACACACACACACACACACACACACACACACACACACACACACTTCAATAATACGTTAACGTTTATAATTTGTACAACCAGTACAAACATTAAAATCAGTCTGAAAATCACTGTGAAAACATACTTTTCATTTTTTTGTTATTCTAACTATAATTGCATAATTATACAATTACACTAATATATCCTATCCTATATGTCCTATCATTGGTTTAGTAGACTAAAAAAAGAAACTGAAAAAAATGTCCGTTCTATTGTGTATAATGGTACATAAATACCAGCCTTTTCATGTTTTTGTCTTTTAATTTAATCCAAAGTTTTCTGCAAAATTTCTCCACTTATATCAGTGAGCATCAAGTGAGAATGAATTTATATAAAATGATCGACAGTCACTGAAACTTCTTAATGTGAAACTCCCACAAAGCACATACCAGTCTTAACCGCAGCTTTGCCTTTAGATCCAGTACAAAGGAGTAACAGAGCTTTTTTAAATGTGGGGGCTCAGGCTCAAATCGATTCCTTGCAGAAAAACGTGGAAGGTCATGTTATTTAACTAGGAAAGAGAAGATTATATTCATTTTTGAGTAGATCATGCCTGCATAAATACTGGTCAGTCATCTAGAATCTGAATGTCATATCTCTTTCTCTCTTTTTCTCTCTCTCTCTCTCTCTCTCTCTCTCTCTCTCTCTCTCTGTGTTTATAGTGAGAGCAAAGATGAGCCCTTTGTAATGCCAGGCTCTTTAATAACCCCCACTTTTTTACTGTGCAGATAGAGAGAGTGCTGAGACTACACCGCTATGACTCGTTATCTTGAGCTGAAGGAAAGAGCTTCTTCTCATATAAGATTACAGACTAATCTCAAAGTTTAGCTAGTATAAGCCAGGAGCGCCACAGAAGGGGAATATTACTGAGCTCCTACACAGAAGCTGGTCTCAGAGATTCAGGGACGGAGTAAGAGAGAGCAATTGATAGCTTATAGTGGAAGCCAGTGGGAACTTGCAAAAGGGCAAGTGCTAAAGTATTTCAAGACAGTGGGGATAAGTGTTTTTCACCTGGATATAAATATGTTTTCAGAATTATTGTCAATGGTAATCAAACATATTCCTAGATGCAACAGATGCAAAATAGGCTGAACAGTTTGAGGTTTAAATAACAGCAAGTGACTTAACTTTTCTTTTTTTGTTTTGATTTTTGTCACTATTTACATATATATTAAATGTAAACACTAACAGATGTAAACATATGTGTGTTTGTGTTTGTAAATGTAAATGTGTGTGTGTAACCTGTTATACATTATTTTCCTTTTACTTTTTTATATTATGTAAATCTGTCTTTTAAAGCACACAGTGAAGCAAGTTCAGTTGATTTGAGTTAAAGAGGACATGTTGAGAAGAAGGGTGCTGAAAAGGGGAACAGAGAGAGAGGGAGACGAGAGACAGAGGATGAGACAGACATACAGAGCGAGAGAGAGACACACCCAATTAGTACAGTGTGTACAGATGGATGGCTATGGATGAGCATCTGCCCCTCACACTCCCAAAATAAAGAGAGGAAATGAGCAAGCAAGAAAAGGCAGTCACTCCAGTATCTATGCTCTGGAATCTTATTCATCTGGTTATTGCTTTTGTTTATAACTGAACCACAATAACAAGTTTGAACATTGATAACCCAAAACCCACTGACCCATCTTTCTCCAGATACAATCGAAAAACACCTCTTTTCTCCAGCAAACTCTCTTATCCTCCAGCACCATCATTCTCCACCAAATGTCAACAACCCCCAACAAAAACCATCATTCTCCACCAAACAGCATCATTCTCCTCCAAACATTACCATTTTCTAACAAACACCCCCTTTTCCCCACAGACACAATCATTCTCCAACACCATCGTCCTCCACCAAACACCATAGTTCCTTAAACAAATGATTCATAATCAAACACAATAATTCTTCAGAAAACTCCATAATTAAAGTTCAGCCCTGCTGTCTGAGATTTTTTCTTAGCTGCCTGTCTTTCTGCTGTGAAGCACACTGGAGAGAAGTGCTAATTTTAGTGCTGTGTTGACGTGCTGAAATTTTCAGTGTGATGGTGTGAAGAACAAGCTCTGCAGCTGGAACGGTTTTGTTAGATACTGCAGCAGCACCACCAATGCAAACCACCACTCAAGCTAGTTGAATATGCATCATGATCAGACCTGCATAAATGAATAAGGGAATGCACATATTCATAACAGATAAATAGTTAAGCTAATAAATTAATTATTGCGTGATTATGTGAATACATGAATAAATCATTCGGCTGTTAAATTATCTCTGACTTGAATAAACAGCTGAATTCTGAACAGATAAAAGTAAGGTGTGAAATTTACCTAATTCAAATGTGTACATTATTTCCACATGCAGGATATATCATCAACCCAATTATTTTTAAAAAAAAATTAAAAAAGGAACAACAAAAATATGTCGATGTTTTATTCATGCAGAAACATACACGTTAGAAATAAATACAGATTCCTAAGAGATATGTTGGTGCTACAGTGCCAAAATGCCTTGTATATATGTAATATACATGCACACATTGACATTCATATATACAATATTTATGTTTATATGTTTTGTAGTTAGTGAGAAAAATACAATCCAAGGCTGCAGCTATGACAACAGAAACTAAAGTGACACAGACAGTGATTGTGCACACTACACTTACTTACCCACACAATACAGTAAACATGACAAAGTGTAAAAAGTATGTATGTGTGTGTTTGTGTGTCCTACAGCGTTTGTCAAATGGTTCTCTGGAGTCCGGTGACGAGGCTGGTCAGGTTGTGGAGCTGCAGGAGCTGCTGGAGAAGCAGAACTTTGAACTGGCTCAGATGAAAGAGAGGATGTCCTCTCTGTCGTCTAGAGTGTGTGAGGTGGAGCAGGAGCTGGAGACGGCCCGGAAAGACCTGATCAAGAGCGAGGAGATGAACAACAAATACCAGAGGGACATCAAAGAGGTGGATTTATTTATTATATTTTTCTGTTTAGTTATTTATTTGTATATTTATAGATTTGTATATATTTTTTTAAATGTATGTACAAAAGTTTGAACGTTCTCCATCATATTACATGTTCAGTAAAAATAAGTACACATGTTTACGGATACATGCTCTATTTAAGTGCGTTCCCACTTAAATGATGTAACTCTGTAACAGCAACATTTATACTGCTGTTAACAGCAGAGTACTTTCAGCGAAGCACAGAAGTAAATGTAGTCGAAATGTTTTCATCAGCTGCTGTGTTTGTTCCCAGCCTTGCACCCGTATGTGTTCTATTCATGTTCTCCCTGGCTTGTTCCTGTTCTTACTGCTTGACATACATATTACAAGAATTTGTGCTGTGAATTGTTTGCTGTTCTTCTTGTTTTTTATGATACACTAGTCTGCTAATTAAAACCGTTATAAAATCACTTTCAGTATGTGCATAGTGCGTTTCAGTCTGCATTCTCTTGTTTTATGTGCCATTGTTTAGGCCAGATATGGCAATCTCAGTGGAAACATTCACAATGCAGACTTTTTCATATTTTACTGTAAAATTTACTATAAACTGAAGACATTTAAATCTCTGTTAACTGCTGTGGCTGGAGAAGAATGCCCATTTTCATCAGCTGTACACTACTGCTATAAACAGAGTACAAAAGACAGGGAACAAAGAATCAAAACTGATACCCAGTTCAGTAGAATATTTGTTTGGATTGGATTGGGACATATGTTGATGATGATGGTCATGATCAGGATAGTGATGGTAATGACAATAAAGATGATGTTCATAGTGATAATGATAATGATGATGATGGTGATGACGATGATGATAATAATATAATGATGATGATGGTGATGACGATGATGATAATAATATAATGATGATGAAAAACATGATGCTGATGTGTTTGTGTAGGCCATGTGTCAGAAGGAGGATATGGAAGAGCGAATTGTGACTCTGGAGAAACGTTACCTCAGTGCCCAGCGAGAGTCCACCTCCCTCCACGACATCAGCGACAAACTGGAGAATGAACTGGCCAATAAGGAGGCTTTCCTCAGACAGGTCAGTCCACTAGAACATCAACCTCCTCAACTCTGATCCTTCCTCACAAAGGTTTCTATCTTGCTATCTCTGTCGCTCTCGTAAATAATAAATAGCTCAGTTTTCCCTCAGCAATCATTTTTACTGACAACTAATCCTAGAACTACTTTCATATCACAGTGACAATGTAAAATTACTTGAATGCCCTAGTGGCCTGTTCATTACTTTCACATTTCTAAAGCAGACTTGACATTGTGAAATTTTCACACACCTGGTTGCAGGTCACATGAAACTTAATCACACAGGGCAATTCCTAAATAATCAGTCACAAGCAACCCTTTAAGTTATTCCAGTTAAACTGGTATCGACCTAATTTAGATAACAATAGCACCAGACTAATAAAGCCGAACTAAACCCTGCCACAAGCAGTTGGTCACACAGTGTTGATGTTAATGTTTAAGATAAGATTTGAAACAGTAAGAGCAACTGTCTCCAAGATTTTCTTGGGCTTCACATAACTGCATTTAACAACAAATTGCATTGATATAAATAATCAAACAAATTAGACAAGTCTATGACAAGTCACTTCATTAGGTACACTTACCTTGTGTCTACATAGTGTCTACACCTTGTGTCTACACTTTTAACTATCCATACTCACCGCACCGACACTTTCCAAAAACCATAGTAAAACCTGCTGCTAAAAATATGTAAAAAAAAAAAAAATCCTCTACCTCAGAATACACACTTATTTGCACTACCTGCCTGTTTTGTACATTGAATTTTTTTGTTTAGATGCTGGATAATGTTGCAGCAGTTTCTTGACTCTGCTCTTTGTCTGTCTTTGTTTACCTTTGTCTGTCTTTGTCTTACACTGTTTGTTTCAGAGAACGCTATTTCAACCCTCTGTGTATTTGTGTATGTGGCTGTGCTGACAATAAACTCTCTTGAATCATAGCTGTGCTGGTAGAGTTTTGAAACACCTCAGTGTCACTACTGGGCTGAGAATGGTCCCCCAGCCTAAAATAGCCAGCAGTGTTCTGTGGCCAGAAACTGACCCCTGATAAATGAGTATAGGATGACGTTCAAAGTGTTCGACATACATTCAATAATGTTTCAGTACCATGTCAGTGTTACTGCTGTGCTGAGAATGATCCACCACTCGGATCATATCTCCTCACTGATGGTCCTGAAAACAGCCCTTCCGTAGCCCTTGCAACTTTATGGCCATCAAAGTGTGCATTTCTTACATCATTTCAGTGTTCACTAGACCTTGCCATTTCAGTTTTGTACATCAATTATGTTTGCATCTGAATTGTATGCTTTCTCCTGGAGGATAGGTGCTGGTACTCAAAATAAAGAACATCTTTACTCTAAGCATAAATAGTTCATGAGTGGAATGAAGCTACAAGGACCTGTATTCTTTTTGCTGTATACCTTTGCCTTGTAAATGTATTTTGCCCTTTTACTGCACTGAAAGACTTTCGTTCCAAACCTGTAATCCATACAATTAAGCTCTCTAATCCCCCCTTACATTTAGTCTCAAATTTCAAGCTGTGAAATCCCACTAACATTCCTTGTTGAATTCATTGTTGTCCTTAGAACAAGGCTGCCTGTCATTTTTTTGAGACTCTGTGAAGCTATCAACCGAATAATATATATTCATCAATCTAGTGTACAAAATTGACATAGTTTGTTGGTTATGATTTGAATCATGGTTGCTTTGAGTCATGAGGCTCTAGTAGACTGCAGGCATTTTGTAAAGGTACGAAAAGGCCTTTCGGTTTATCCTCTGAAGGGAAGAAACGTATATAAAATCTCCTGTGCTCTAAAGCAAATGGTCTCTTCTATGAAAACGGAGACGTTTTTCTCTGAAAAATGTTCTTTTCCATCTGATGTTATGGTTAAAATGACACGCACTCACAGGCAGCATATTTACAGCATATTTTCTGCTTACCCATGAGGGAATCTCATTTCTTGGTTTAGGGAAGATAGATTTAATTGAACAATGTCACCATGACACTTCTCTGTGCTTCCTCTCCATTACGGCATATTCTCCATTTTGACACACTGATGCAGTCAGGAAAAATTATGTTTGAAGAAAAACAAATTAAGTTTACTTAAAAAATAAGTGTATGCAGTTTATTACATGGACAAACAGATTTTTCTTCTAAACTACACATTTAAAGTCCTGGATTCTGTGTAGGCTTATGGTTGTTTTCCACGGAGTAAAACATGAACTAATACATGACCAACAAAATAGTTCTTATTTTGTGAATTTATTTTTTTCGTTTTTGTTTTTTCAAAGAAGGACAGCACCTCTCAGTCTTCAAAAAGGGGGTTTACTTGCAGCAGAAGCAAATATAGTGTAATACAAGCAATTTTGGACATGCAGAAACGCAAAAGGATCTTTTCAAATTCTGAAAAAATCTATAGTTCCACAAATCCACAGTTTCCAGTTTTCATCACTGCCAAGATATTACCTCTCACAGATGAAGCAAAAAACATTGATTATCTCATTACAACTACGCGTGTCTGAGTTATATTAGGTGGTAAGTGAACTGTTGATCGTTGGATGCAACTTTGGCAAACGTCAGATCATTACTGCCAGAAAACTGGGTCTGAGCTTCTCCAAAATGATGAGGCTTGGGGTTGCTTCCAGTTAGCAGTGGTACCTACTGACAGCGGTCCAGGGAGAGTCAAACCATAAACCAGTAACAGGGCACACAAGGCCCATTGATTCATTAAAGCAGTAAAGCCTGTCTGGTTTGGTCAGAACCAACAGATGGGCTATTGGAGTAGACCTTACTAACCCCAGTCTACCATCAAAAGAATCTTGTAAGGGTCACTGGAGCAATAGAAGAATACCTCCTAGATTCATAATGAATTTATCATTTAAAATTTGTGTTTTAATGGCAAGGTTATAATATTGGAATCATAGTAACAGCACACGAGCATCTGGGCTTCAGCATAAACTATTATCACTGACATAAAGGATCAGATTAATTGCTTTAGTGACGTTAAAGTGAATGTGTGTGTGTGTGTGTGTCTCAGATGGAGGAGAAGAACAGGCAGCTGCAGGAAAGGCTGGAGTTAGCTGAGCAGAAGCTGCAACAGACCATAAGAAAAGCAGAGACACTGCCAGAGGTGGAGGCTGAGCTCGCGCAGAGGATAGCAGCACTTACTAAGGTAATATACAAACACACATTCACACACATACATACACACACTGCAAAACAAACTGATGCTTTAACCTTAAAAAAAATGGGCCGACCTAATAAACAAGGTAACATAATGTAAGACAAAGATTTTTTAGATAACTTTTTAAGGGAAAAAAAGAAATTTTAGGGCAACCTTGTTACTAAAACTTTTTAATTTAAAACAATGTCTCTAATGTAACGTTTGTGTAGAAACCTTGCTTCTTTAGCAGCTTACAAGTAATATAAATGTATACCCCACCTATTTGAATTCTGTGTATGTCTTGTGTGTGTGTGTGTGTGTGTGTGTGTGTGTATGCCCTGCAGGCGGAGGAAAGGCATGGAAGTATTGAGGAACGGATGCGGCAGTTAGAAGGACAGTTGGAGGAGAAGAACCAGGAGCTCTTGAGAGTATGTATTAACAACAAACAGCTCATTACTACACGAGTAGCTACAACCCTAATACCCTACACCCCTACATTTCCTTATTGTAGAGTATCACTCACCAGCCCTATCAGACACATTCAGTAACATCTGTAAAACACCAGTCATTACAAAACGATTTACCTCACAAATGAAGTCATAAACAGTGTAGTTCATACAGCATTCTTCACATGTTAGCCCTTAAAATAGAGGCTGACAGTATTGTTTTTAATCTAGAGACTTAATATTCAGTAACCACTCTTCAGGTAATAACACAAAATGGCTGGCAATTACTATAAATTATTCAGCATTTACTATGAACTACTCAATAATGGCTATAAATGATTAATTATTTAGTAACTGCCATTAATTATTTAAGTCATACATTATTCAGTAACTACCATGAATTTACCACTAACTACTTAACCAGTAACTATTATGAAAATTTTGTATGATTATTCTTTAAGCACTATGGAACTACTGTGTGTCTCTAACCCCATTGCATGTAAAGGGTTAAAATAATAATGATAAAGAAAAAAGAAAAGCTATGTTAATAAACCTAAATGTTCAAAAGTTTAAAAAGTACAAAGAAATGGCTAGTACACTGTAGGATACAGTTGCCAAATGTACTTGACAAGTTTCCAGTTGTACATATTTGTTCTTTCCAGGCCCGTCAGAGAGAGAAAATGAATGAAGAACACAATAAGCGTCTGTCAGACACGGTGGACCGCCTGCTTACAGAGTCAAATGAGCGACTCCAGCTCCATCTGAAAGAGAGGATGGCAGCGCTCGAGGAGAAGGTGTGTTCTCACTGAAATGTAGGCTCATATAATAAAAAGATGACAATTGTGATTAGAAAACTATAATGTACAGTTGTGGAGATTTCGTTATTATGTTCCTCAGTCCAGTATTAGCAACAATTCTTTGAACACCAGATGTTGAACAGGTGCTCATTTAGTACACTAGGTGGTGCTGTGTGTAATATTCTCTAGACAGGGTGAAGAAAAGATCTAACCGTTCACTCACAACAGCACGGCAGCAGAGTTAGTATTTTCAGTTAATAAAGTACTGTAAAGTAATAAAGGCTGTATTTTTGAGTAACTCATCTAGACATATGGGACGATTGTGGCAGAAATGACCATGTTTTCTTTCCAGGGATGAGTTGGTTTTCCTCAAGGTTCATAATACAATTCATACTTGTAACTGAGGATTATAAAAGGCATATATTTATTAATGATCCCAGCAAAAATGCAAGAGAAAATGTATTCTCTTGCAAGAGACTGCCAGAATACTTTACTTGTTATGACCTAAGTGTCCTCTGCATTACTTTTACCAGAGAAGGACATTTCTGGAAAATTCTCATTCTTACATCATATAATGTTAAAGGCTCTTTATCTATTATTAATGACTGTAATAATGACAACCTCACTGTTTTAATAATGCAGCACTAAAGGAAGCTTTCCCTTTCTGAATTGTACTAAATATTACTTTGCAACTCTTTAACCCTTTATTGTGTTTTTAAGAATGTTTTAATACAAGACTCAGAGAGCTACAGGAAACAGTTGGAAGACTCCATTCATGAAAAGGTACCCAAAATGTGGTTATATCCATTCATTTTCTGAACTAAGCATGGTATATATGTGTGGTAATGGAAAACATTGTAAACGGTGTAATTAAAATTTCAGTTAAATTCCAAAGGGACATGAATAACATGCTAATATAATAAAAGATGCTGAATGCTGGCAAAAACTGTCCCTTTCAGCCTATTGAGAAATCAACTTTTGATAACGTATGTCAATTTAATAACATGTAATTTTCTTTTAGGAAAGATCAGTTGTAAGTTGGGATTTTTGCAAAGAGTAAAATGAGATTTTTTTTTGTAGCAACAGTATCTGTGAAAAAGTGTATTTGTTGACAGTCACAGATATTGAATGTGTTAATGTTTGGCATCTGTAGAATCATCTGGCAGAGGAGATTGACAAGCTAAGGGTGGAGCTTGATCAGTTCCGGCTTAGAGCGGGGTCACTGACAGATGCAACGCTGTCACGGTGAGAGAAAAAAAGCCTGACTAAGACCTGAAAGAGACAAAAAAGAAAGAAGGTGTAATTTCTGTTTATGTGCTTGAATATGTTTGTGTGTCCCAGGTCTCACTTGGATGCATCCACAGAACTGCGTTACTCTCTGGGTTCTCTAGCTGAGACGCAGTCTGACCACTACCGCTCAGCCAAGGTCATCCGTCGACCACGGAGAGGTCGTGTGGGCCTCCGCAGGGACGAGCAGAAGGTTATTATGCACTGAAGTACTGCAGTCTAGTAATGCGTCAAGAAAAACAATTAGCTGTAGACAATTATGGAATAAAGTCAAGATGTCAAGAAGTCAAAGACTCTTTAATTCTCTGTTATGAAAATGTGATGCACACCATCATTCTAAAGATTGTAATAAGTGTGGGAGGTGATTTAGCTGCTATTGTTTAATTTTAATTTAAAATTTAAAGGGCACACTTTATTATAATGATCTAAAATGTTCATGAGCCAAACAATTATTCTGAGAGATTTTGATGGATGTGCTACCTTCTGTTCTTCCCCCCAGGCAAAGTCTCTGGGTGAGCATGAGTGGAGGTCGCAGCAGCTCGGCGTTCTGGGTAGCCATCCATTTGAGAGTGATACAGAAATGTCAGACATTGATGATGATGACCGGGAGACCCTGTTCAGCTCGATGGACCTCCTGTCCCCTGGTGGTCACTCTGATGCACAAACGCTTGCCATGATGCTGCAGGAACAGCTGGATGCCATAAACAAAGAAATACGGTCTGTGCTTATGGCAAATGTACACATATTAAACATTTTAAAGCGTAATAAGATTTATTTGATTTATCACACCTGTAATTGTGCTACAGCATAAGTGACAGTGGAATAAAGGCAAAAAGCATAAATTATATCCCCCTTGTAGCAATGCCAGAACTCCTCAGCACTTCAGGACAGTTTAGGGTTTAGATGTTTAAACCACCTTTAGATCAAAAGAGTTTCAGTATGTGCTGTTGAGACTAGTTTGGAGAAAACAAAACTGAGAGGGTTCTTTGCGATTAAAAAAAAAAACAAATAAAAGCTGTGTTCAATTCCACAAGCGTACTGTGGATGCTTTATTCATTTAGTTTTTAATACTTGTGATTTTACGTGTTGTATTTTTCCTATTTCCATTTTCATATATCCTCATTGTGCCTGTTTTTCCCCTTCATTCCCAAGTCATTTCCTGTCTGTGTTCATAAAAAAATCTTTGTTCACTTATTAAGAAATGGCAGAATGTAGATTTCTGTGACATTGATGGAATATAGTCAGAATAAACTCCTGCGCTGTGTACCTTCTTTCCACTCATCTAATATAATTGCCATGTAAAATATTTTATGAACATTACATATAGGCTCCAGCCCCCCCCCGACCCCGTGTGCGGGACTAAAGGGTAGATAATGGATGGATGGATGGAACATTACATAATTGTTTGTATGATTACCTAATTACATAAATAATCATATAATTACAACATATATTACATTTGATTTACATTCTTTGGAGGCAGGTCTGGAGTCTTTTTGTTTTGTACTAATGCCAAAAAAATTAGCAAAAATGTAAAAGAAACAACAACAACTTTTAGTCAGTCAACTGAGTTTTGTTCTGAAGTTACAAGCAAACATCCAATAAATAGCCTGGCTTGAGGTGCGAACCTCAATCACTATACCCTATACTATAACTTTTAAAACATCACCATTCAGTCATACAAAGACATAAATTGCTTGCAAATGGTCTAATTTCATAGCCAAGACTCTGAAGATTCATTTGCCAGAAAAGTAAAATATTACAAGTTATATGAAAAAGAGAAAAACAATATAAAAGTAGGAGTGGGTGTAATTCTTGTGTGGAGCACACTCAGAAATCAGTGATTCTTATTGTACTGTTACATGGAATTAGCTGGAAAACACTCTGAATCCATAGCCAAAGGGATTTGGAACATAAATTCAAAAGTCGTTCATAAAATATGAGTTTATAATAGCCCCCTTACAGACGGCTATCTTAGTTTCTATAATAAATATAAATAATAGAATGATAAACAAATAAATGCGAGCCCACAGTTTTCATTTGACTCAGTCACTCCGGACAAACCAACTCAGTGGTCAACCGACTCTGCGGTCAACCGACTCCGCGCGCAAACCGGACAATAGGGAGAAATAGCGAGAAAACACGACACATCTTGATAAAAACACTACAAAACATCACCAAACTAACTCGAAACCACCTTTATCACATTCAGTGATAAAATGCCCAGACTCATTTTGGTCTTTCTAAAAGAATCTGACAAAGCCATCCCCACGAATGAGGTATCGGCTGAAAGCTCTTTTCATTGGCTATCCAATGGTGGTCCAATGGTAGAGTGCTACTGGACGGAAAAACGTCCGTCAAAAAAAGTGCGTCTTATTGGTCAGAAAACTTTTTGGGCTGTATCTTTGGTTTGGTGGGTCGTAGAGACTCATTCGATTCCTAACAAGCCCCTCTACTTGTTTCTTGTGCCCTTGACAAAAACGCTAACTAAGATTAATATTTTTTAATTAATAGTGGCTGTCCCGATATCAGGCCGGCCACCTAGCGGTGACAGCTAACAGTTATTAATTTAGAACTAAAATGCGGAAAAAAATATTTGCAGTTTCCGCGTTATTATGGAGATTTCTGCCTATTGTGGAGAGTTCAGTTCTCAGAAAAAATCAGCGTGTGAGTGAATCTGCGACTCCTGGGGGATTACTGTAGTTTAAGGCGAGGGTAGAGTTCTTACGTTTTCTGTATGACATGCTGTTTTCTGTTATCTGTGTAATCTATAAAGTGGCCAAATGTACTTCACATAGGCCATTTATTCCCATGTTTATAGATCATATTATTCACACAGTGTTGCAGATGTACAGTGTTAATTGTTGGGGTATACGATTTCATTACTTGTTAGCGACATTAGCCTAATAGATCCGGTGCTAAACAAACTGCAGACACCAAACATGTCTTGGTTGGTTGACTACGTTTGGGATAAATGTTCTTCAGGAGGGACCTGAAACAAAATTCCTACTGAAATGTGTGTGTTTGTTGCTGTGTTCATCTGAAGGCTGATTCAGGAGGAGAAGGAGTCGACGGAGCTGCGTGCAGAAGAGATAGAAAACCGCGTGGCGAGTGTGAGTTTGGAGGGATTAAATCTGGCTCGAGCTCATCACCCTGCAGCTTCAATCACCGCCTCAGCTACGGCTTCATCCCTGGCCTCTTCATCACCACCGAGTGGCCATTCAACCCCCAAACTTACCCCTCGCAGCCCTGCACGCGACATGGAGCGCATGGGAGTCATGACACTGGTACACAGACATTTACACGTTCACCAATATGCGTTCACATACACATACACACACACACACACTCAAACATATAAAATACGTTCTAAAGGTCAAAATAATGAAAACAAGCATTGCTTGTTTTTTGAAGCATTTCTTGATGTTTGGGGGAAATTTTTATTTTTCCAGCAACCAGCACAGCATCACAGTTGCCATTTATTTCATATTTATACAAGCTTGTTTTTTCTTTTTATTTCTTATTTCTCTAATATCCATACATTGTGAAAACACCAAATGAACTGCTGTGGCACCTTATGTCATGCTAATTATTCTGGCCAAAATTGCTGGGGAAGCCTTTCAATGCTACATTGAAACTGATGAAATCTCATTTATGCTAATTTCATACCTTCTATATCAATGTTTGAGCATCTTTTTTCCGTGTTAAGTAATTTCATAAACATTTTTTTTAAATTGACACTTAAGGGATTCACCATCAGCTTTTTCAGTTTTTCAAGTTGACTGAAAGTTCACTGTCCTGAACAAAAGGGTTTAAGGATATAAGAAAAGATAAGATAAGATAAACCTTTGTTAGTCCCACAAGTGGGAAATTGACATTGTTACAACAGAAAGTGGACAGTATGAAGGTAAGAGCTGCAAAAAACAATAGAATAAAGCTATACACAACAGTATGGTATAAAAGGCACACTATATATATATGCAAAAATATAAAAATAGTTTCTCCCATTCTTAAGTACACTTAGCTTTGCAGATAATTGTTAACAATGTGACCGGCTAGATTTGACTTGATGAACTGGATTTTTCCTAGGGGGTCATTACTAACGAAAAAGCAAATAAAGCCAGCATACTTGAAGCATGTTCTAAAAACTATCCTATGACTGAACATTGGTTGTCTGACCAAGCAAGTCTAACCAAGCAAGATTGCTTTATTGTGGAAGAGTGGGTACATTGACCAATAATTATCTCTAACGTCCCTCTCTCGCACTCCCACCTGTGATCAAGAAAACCTCTTTAGAGATCACAACTATTTAGCAGGAGGACTTCAACACTTTGTGCTGAATTTATAAAATTACCAAAATAAATGTCAAATTAGGTTTTTGAACTCTAGTAGGTTTAACCAAATTTACAGAAGGTTTGAGTGAGGACCTCTTTCATACAATGTGTACGTACATATTTACATTGAAATATGTTACACTGCAGTGAAATTAAATTAATGTCCCTCTTCTGTGTGTTCCAGCCCAGTGACCTGAGGAAACACAGGAGAAAGGTACAGCAACTAAACACTATGATGTTTATATTACAGTTCTGTAGAGATGCATGCATGTGATTTTGTGTGTATGTGTGTGTGTGTGTGTGTGCGTGTTTAGATTGCAGCAGTAGATGAGGATGGCCGAGAGGATAAAGCGACGATAAAGTGCGAAACCTCCCCCCCTCCGACACCTCGCCAAGTCCGCATGACACATACACTTCCAGCATCGTCTCACAATGACGCACGGTGAGTGCGTTACACATATGCTCTTTTACAATGATCCACATTTATCCCAACACCTAAGGTGATAATTTGGTGAAAAATCAAGTTTACATATTTTCTCCTTTCGCTCAGTCAGTCAGAGAAGGCTACAGTTATACTTTACCCCATCAATTAGCATACTATACTAAAGCCTGCAAAACACACTGGGTCCAAAAAAATGGAAAGCTGTTTTTTTAAATCTGTGCACCCATGTTAATCACACTTAAATAATTTTGTCAAGTTGAGCATGTAGAATCGGATCTAATGTCTATCACTGTATTTTTTTTTTAATGTCTGGGTAATGTTAAACTGCTGTGTGTGACCACTGCTATACTGCAATATAGCTATGTGTTTGCATAATCAAAAAGGTCGTTTATGGGATTACATTGTAAAAGAATATTTTAATGCCTTTGTTAGAGAAGGCGTAAAAATAGGAACTTTAAATACAAAACTATCACAACAATAGTTCTGAGAAATCACTGTAGATGCAGATGAGGACATTGTTAGACTGAAATAACGACTTTTTTGCATTAGAATGTGACAACATTTTGACATGAGTGTGTGATGGCAATAATCAGGCGGTTTGCAAAACACTAAATGGTTGAATGTAAGCTTCCATTCCTAGATATATCAGCCTCGTAGCTGCAGTGCAAAACTAAAGAAGCAAACTTCAGACATCTTGGCTGATTGACTTCTTTTAGGGTAATATCACATTAATCTGTTAACCCTTTAAGCACCAAAGTCGCAGAATTGCGACAAGACGTCATCATGAATAAAATAGACTGTAGTTACAAATAT
>JBBPCY010012165.1:0-15457 GCA_037974405.1 Brachyalestes nurse
CACACAGAACTAATCTGATACTTTTACACACACAACTAATCTGATACTTTTACACACAGAACTAATCTGATACTTTTTACTGCGTTCTTGTTGGTTTGAAATTATTCTAATGTTAACTTTGCTTTAAAGACATTTCATTTTATAACATTAAATGATTTGCATAGGGACCTAAAACCTTTGCACTGGACAGTATGTCGTTAGTTATATTGACCTTTTGTGATACTGATATCAGGACGTCTCAGTATTTACATTTGCAGTGTTTGCCAGGGGCTCTTTATAGTCCAGGAAACACGCCCCTCGCTCTACTAAACCTAGAATTAAGAGCAGCTAGTAGACTAAGATTCTACCAGAGATGGACTTCGTCCACCAGGGGCCTGTAAGATCACACACTTAAATTGTGAAGTTTGTTTGCTGGGTTAGTTTATGACTTGAAGAAGTAGATGTTCTCCTCAATGCTCAGTGAAGAGGAGCGTCTTCAGTCAAATACGAATGAGCTGTCTAACCTACTACAGGCATGATGTTTAGTAACAGTTACTATATTAGCCATTTGGTTTAGTTTCATTTCTTTCCATACAGTGCTGTCAAACCCAAAAGAAAATATTTGAATGTATTTTTACAACTGCCTATGAATGTAACAGCCAAAGCTCAAACTTCTGTTTAGAATTTTACATCTTCTACAAACTTAAAAGAAACTCATTCAACTCAGTTCTTCTCCATTAAGTCTTTCTCAAAAGAAGCTGGTTCCCTAATTAAACACTTTTCAGCTGCCTTTGAATATCATAGCCTCCCTTTAAACTTCGGCCACGTCCACAAACACTTCAAATTTAACCTGTAAAACTTGACTGGAGCCGGTTATGAGTCTTAAGGCTAAGTAACGGTGAGTAATTGTAAAGAATTGTTCGATCCCAGTGCTGTTCTGAAAGACAGTCCCGTGAGGCTCAGTCCCCATGAAGTTCATCTCTATTACTTGAAGTCACGTTACACCTGCCGTTCTAGTCAACCTCGGTTTACGTCAGTTCAGCTGCGTGGTGAAAAGAAAAGCTTGTTCTTCTACTTGAGTGATGGAGCAGTGAGCTGTGAGCTATTAGTGTCTGAGGTCAGAGCAGAACTGCAGACTGTTCTAAAGGGTCCATCGTTCTGACCTGTAACCTTAAAAAAAACAGGGTCCCTCCGTCCTGACTGACCGCCTCACCCCACCTGTGCTGTTGTCTTCTTTTGGGCTGTGTAGGTGTGTGTGTGTGTGTGTGTGTGCGCGCTGGTTTGGTCTGACGAGGCCACACCACTATCAGAGCAACGCCCTCTTTTACACTGCAGTGGAGAAACAGGTGAAAAATATAGGGCTGCAAGGACTTATTTTAGCTCCGCCCTGTGTGTGTGTGTGTGTGTGTGTGTGGGACCTGTGCTGCTCTCCTAGAGAGTAGCCTTGTTTCAGGTATTTTAGTTTTGTACCGCAGGGCTGTTGCCCCAGATCCAGATTTTATCACTGTAAGAGTGTGTGTGTGTGTGTGTGTGAGAAAGAGAGAGAGAGAGAGAAATGTCCTGACTTTGTAGCAACAGGAAAACAGGACTAACCTACAGGACCAACAAAATGGTCCAATTTTTTAATGAAAATGTAAATTGGACTTAAGGCTATTTTTGGGGTTAGACATATTATTCTCATTCTTATTATAACACTGTGCAGAAGTTCACTGATGTAAAGTTGTGCTAGACTCATTTTCTCAGCTATTTGAGCAGCTGCACATCTTTTCAGAGCCAGTGTTGAGTCGTCTTCTCACAGTCAGATAGGGGTCAAATACTCCGCCACCGATCCACAAAAGGAGACCAGAATGACCAGCGTTTCTTCATCATAACAGAATTGTACTGTTCTGTGGACTGTGTGGCGGTTAGTGAAAGTCATGTTGTTTCTATATTACACAATCACAGCAGCTTTTGGGAGGACACAGCTGCATTCGGGTGTGTTTAAAATGGGAAGGATGTTAAGAAGTAACACAGTAAATACTAATAACATTGATATTGTGTTGAGGATTCAGTGTAATTATCTCTAATTATCTGTCTTTTTTGAGTGGAAATTAATCAACAAGGGTGGCCGCACAGGGTGTGTGTGTGTGTGTGTGTGTGTGTGTGTGTGTGTGTAAAATACACATGAGACATACATATAACCCCACCTAACATTTACTCTGTAGCTGTGGGTGGACCGTAGGTGGAGCATGGGCGGATAGGTAGGGCATTTTGTTATCTGATTACATCAGATAGCACAAACACACACACACACACACACACACACACACACACACACACAGCCTGCATAGTGAAGCTGACTAACAGGACTGTCACTCACACCTTGAATGTTTCACATTCTTTACTTCTTTTCAAGTTAGATTTATGTGTGGGACCATGAATGTATGCGTTAATGCTCAGTAGGTTTATGGAATTTTGTGTACAGTGTCATTTCATTTTCTCACAATCGAGACTCGAAACACGTAGTTATCTTTCTTTCCATATACACCGATGAGCCATAGTATTAAAACCACTGACAGGTGAAGAGAATGTGTCGTGCATCTGTCAATTAATGGGAAAAATTGGGCAAATAATGAACAGTCAATTCTTGAAACTGATGTTGGAAGCAGTGTGTGTAAAAATCTGATAAGGACCAAAGGTCCCAGGTCCTGTGGGAGGTCCCCAGTTTTGCAGTGATCAGTACCTACCAGAAATGCTCCAAGGAGGAACACTTGTTAAACTGGTGGCATTGTCTTGGGCGCCGAAGACTCATTGATGCACATGGGGAGCGAAGACTAGTCCATCTGGTCAGATCCCTCAGAAGAGCTGCTGTAGCACAAAGTGCTGAGAAGTTGATGGATTGAAAGGTGGTAGAACACGTAGTGCATCATAGCTTGATGTGTATGTAGCTGCAGACCAGTCAGAGTGCCCATGCTGACCTTTGTCCTCTGACAAAAGGGAATATAAGTGATGTTCTGCCAGGAAACCCTGCGTTTATGTGGATGTTACTTTGACATGGGCCATGTACGTAAACATCACTGCAGACCAAGTTCTCCCCTTCATGAAAACGGTGTTCCCTAATGGCAGTGGCCTCGTTCAGCAGAACGACGCGGCCAACACTTTCCAGGAACGGTTTGAGGAACATCACACAGAGTTCAAGGTGTTGACTTGGCCTCCAAATTCCACAGATCTCAATTTACTGGGACGTGTTGGCTAAGTATTCTGGTCCATGGAGGCCCCACCTCAGAACCTACAAGACTTAAAGTATGTGCTGTAATGTCTTGGTGCAGAAACCATGCAACCTTTAAAGGTTTTGTTTGGTCCAGGCATGAGGGGTGCCTACACAAGTTTAGACGGGTGGTTTTAATGTTATGGCTGTTTTGGGGTACTGTGTGTGTGTTTGTGTAATGTACATGTAATCAATATTTTGAATCCTTTCTTATGGTCCACTTATTAACACTTCGCGTTCATTATGAAACGTGAAATGTTTAGACAATGTAAAGGACAGTTTTTTAACAGTGTAACAATGAATATAAAGTATAATTTTATGCTGATGTGTTTGGTTGTTTGGGAGAGTTTGCAGTAACAACGGCCCTCATGAATAAAGCAAAACCAGAGTGTAATTGCACTGTGCCACACACATAGTATTGTATAACAGCACTTCTGAGGTTTTGCATGGACTCTAATGATGTGGTGACACAGTAACCCTAAACATAACCTGCACTTGAACCAACCAATGCTTATGTATGAAGGCATTTCTGGAAAAAAGATCCGATTTTATTACAGAACAAAGTCAAGCACTAAAGGGCACACACTTCTTTTTGACTGTGTAATTCTTAGTCCCTAATGAAAGGGTGTGTGTGTGTGTGTGTGTGTGTATGAATGTGAGTAAAATATAGAGTTAGAGATTATATCCAGTAGTGTATTACATTTTTCCTCACTCGCAGTAGGGACATCCCCGAGCTTTACAATGGTGTGTGTGTGTGTGTGTGTTTAGGGTCACTGAAATGTCTTGTGTGTTAAGGATTATAGATGATAGTATATCTTCATCTTTTTCCGTGGAGTGGAAAGATTGCAATGACCTACACATACACACACACACATATTTTGGGCTGTCTGGTCCAGTTTAAGCCAGACAGCTGTTAACAAACTCCAGATTCCTAAGAGTTTGGTGCAGCTTTTTCCTGGAAAGTTTGTTGTCTGGTGACTGTGGATGAGAGTGAATGTTAGTATACCTGTTAAACTGTTCTGAATTCATCTTGATTTCTTGCCATTGCAGGTTTGTTTCGCTCAAACCCGTTGTTGACCTTCTCAGTCTGCGATCTCTAGTTAGAGAGACCAAAAGCGTGTAAATGAGTTGTTCGTTGGGATGGAGGACGACCTTTCCTTTCATCATGTTGATGACTGTAGTCTCTCAGGGCCAGACGTGATCTTGTTGTGAGAACATCGGGACCAAGGGCAGAATTGTGTTGGGAAAGTATGAACAGGTCCCTATAAATATCCAGTAACTACTGAACTGGCCCTTGCAATAATTTTACACAAAGAAATTCAAACAAAACCTCTATTTTCTGTTGGTGTTTAAAACACAATCGGTTAACGGTTCTGTTTCTCTACTGCAAGTCCCGCCTTCCTAACCCAATATCGTTGTCTAATTGGCTGTGCTGGTTTTTTGCTATCGTGCTATTGGCTGAAGCTCTGCCTTTAAGACGCTCCAGAGCTCAGTGCAGTAGTGTGTGAATGTTGGAGAGAAAGAGGATGAGTTTATACGAACAACTCTGTTCTGAAAATACAGAACACATCGTGTTGGAGTTGATTCAGTAAGAGTCTAGTGTTACATAGTAAACCGATACTCAAGAAGTATCACGATACTTTGTCCTTGTCTTTATGATGTGAATGTAGTTAACAGTACTTTTTATGTTTAGATGGAAATGCACATTCCTAGATTATTGGTTTAAAAAGGTAACAGTGCCTGAATTAAAATGTACGGTTCTTTGTTATTTGTTACTATACCAGTCAGTAGGTTCCACCTTAAGTTCTATGTACATGTAGTTTGATGCTAATGTGTGAAAGAAGTTTCATTACGCCTGGAGTAAAGTTACCACTTTTGTGTCGCCATCAATGTCAAAATCAAACCTGCACCCTTGATCAAGACACAGCCATGTAGAATTTGTTCTACTTATGGGTGGGGATGTAAATTTCAAAACCAACCCAACACTCAAAAATAGGGGGCACTCACAACAATGTCTCAAAATCCAAACACTAGTCAATAGTCCCAGCGATGTAAAGTGAAAAAAAGTCTTTATTGGAAACTGCAGATTTTTATTCTTGTTAAACTGGAAAGATGTTGAGTGCAGGTCTGACTCCTATTCTAGACTGTCCTTTAACTTTAAATGCACTCGTTACTGATTCAGCACTTAGTCGCTCTTTAAATATCTCACACTCGTCTGGTGATCCACATTATAATATAATAATATTAGATGGCTAATAAAGGAACACAAATGGTGAACATACTGTAAATGTGTTTGTTAGCAAAGAACATTGGTGTATTTTCAGTAAATATTAAGTGAATAACATGCAATATGCAAATCTTTGGTGTAGACCTTTGTACTGTAGTTTATGTTGGATCCGAAGCGCCTTTTCAGATTCTGCCTCTTTGTAATATTGTTGGTTTAGTTGTTTGCTCTTTTGGGTCTTGCTTGTTGAGATAAAGTTATTTAGGTAAATGTTTCCCAGCTCTAATTCTATGAGTCAGGATCATGTGTTCATTCCTTGGTTATTCAGGGTGCAGGAGGCTGACTGTGGACTTTTGGTGAACTCGGAGCATTACAGTTGTGGAGAAAGTCATCGGATGAAGTCATTAGTCTTTAGATAAAGTGACTCAAAAAGGCTTAGGCAGCGTTTCAGAGTCATATTTTGTAAAGTGTGTTCTGAGAAATCAGGAGTAGTGTGAGAGGAGTGTTTGATTCCAGCCCAGTTGGGAGTTTTGTCTCTCCCTGAACCGGCGCTAATAGTTTCTTCGCATTGCGTCATAACCAGGGCCTGAAACTTGTCACACTTTTAACCTGGTTTTGAAACACTGAAATACTGACCCTGAACCTTCATAAGACACATGGACACACTCACACACACAGATAATATTGGTTAGGTGACCCTCTTATCCTCTAGCTAACGCAGACAGTGTGTTATGGACCGCCTCTCTCGTACGGTCTCCCTGTACGGAATGTGCTGCATCATCAGTTTTGCCAAACTGTCATATTGTCTGGAGGAAGCCGATAAGATAAAATGTTTTCCTAGTGGACTAATTATTGATTTGGCAGTTTCCCAGTGTGATATCAGTAACCAAAATATCATGTTTTTCAGTATTACCGTAGTTCTGCTGAGACAATTCATCATATTTTCATGGCACAAACACTTAGTCACTTTCCATAAACACTTGCACTAATAATCTTATCTTTTTATTATAGCTGTTATAGTTGTTTGGTAGATATTTTGTTATTCTGTTTGCACTATCACTACTTTTTAAAAATTTTATTCCTGTTTATCTTTATTCCTCTTGTTGCACTGAGCATGTTCATGACAAAAAAATTTCCCTCGGGATGAATAAAGTTTTTTCTTGTCTTATCTTATCTAAAACACACATTGGCAAATAGTATGTGTGGGTGTAGGAGAGAAACAGGATGAGTTTATACCAATAAGTCTGTACTTGAAATTACAGAACACATCTTGTTTGGTGTTGATTCTGTAAGAGACCAGTGTAACGGTAAACCGATATGCAGAAAGTACCGCGATTCCCGGTTCTTGTATTTATGATGTGGATACTGGTAACAGTGTTTTTATGTTTAGATGGAAATACACATTTCTAGGTCTTTGGTTTGAAAAGGTAACAGTGCCTGAATTAAAAATCAGGTGGCAAATTAAAGTACAGAATTTCTTGTGTTTATACGAACAGTTCTGTCGGAGGAAGCCGATAAGATAAAATGTCTTCCTACTGGAATGATTATTGATTTCACAGTTTCCCAGTGTGATATCAGTTACCAGAACGTCACACTTTTCGGTATTATTGTAGTCGTTTTGAGAACAAACAAATTCAAAATAAATTAATTCACTAGATGTTATGTTGGTAGATGTTTTATTTGATTACTTTTTAAATTAATATTAAATAAATATACTGTAATTCTAAAAATCAACAATTTATGTCAAAAATTAGACTTGTCACACTTGCATAGTTGCTTTACTGCTGATATTTAAACAACTGTAATGTTCATTTTGTCGATTAGAGTTTTACGTGACAAAAACAGAACCTGAATTTAGTCATTTTTTATCTTTTTTGGATGAAGACATGCAAATAAATGAAAGAAAACTGTGTTTATTGAGACTTTAGTGATGTAGTCGCCTTTAAAGGGCGACTGTTTGTTTTTTTGAGCTTTAACGCTTTCAGTGTGTCATGTGAATCAAGATGTTTGGTGTGGAGATGGGAAAGCGATTTTTGTTTATTCAAAGTGGAGAAGGGCAATTCATGATGGGGGTAGTGACCGATTTCACTTTGTCTAACAAATGTTACTAGCAGAAACAATCTGTTTATTTTATTTACACTTAGTTATTTGACTAGACTTAAACTGGAGTCAACATTTGGGAGTTACTAAGTGTTATTAGCTAGAACGCCAGTTTGGCTACTTCAGGCTCGTACTTTAGCTCCACACAGTGAGCAACAAAAGACAAACTTTTAATTGCAACTACTGGTACTGCAATTTTTCATCAACTCATTCATAAGCGTTAAGGGCCTAATTTATGAACACCACAATCGATTATAACTACTCAATAATATATGGTGTCACCACAAGCAGCAGTATGTTATCTATTCCACCATTTTCTCAATACTGTAAGTCTGTAAGTTGGAACAGAAAAATGCAGTGCCACATTTAAATGCAAAATATGAATCCAATGACTTTTATTCATTGCTCTCCACCAAAAACCGGTTAAACAGGCCTAATTATGCTCTATTTGTAATGAAAGATGCAGCTGATTAGTGTTTAAGTACTGACAGTATCCACCATCTGCTCCTAAATGTGTTACCCTGTAATGTGGAATAATTTATCGTGATAATGTGTGATTATGGTTGTGTTTTATACCTTTTCCCTACTTACACAAGTGTGTACACACACACGCGCTCCTGTTATCTTCACATTTCCCCTTTTTGTCTATCTCACTTTCTCACAGTCTCTCTCTCTGTCTTTCTGTTTTTCACTTGCGTGGTTTTTCTTGCCTCAGGGGACTACTTACTCAAGCAAGCGTTTCAGAAAGTTAAGCCAAAACTTACTTGCGCCGTTCAGAACTAACAAACTATTTATCAATGACTTACACAAGCTCGTGCTGAAACAGAAGCAGTCTTCAGAAGCTGCCAGTAAAAACTAAGATTTCATGCAACATTATAAGAGGATGAATGTGTGGAATGTTGGTGCCTGAACGTGTCAGTCAGGGCCAGAATAATCGGACAAGTTGAAAAACGTCTGTCAAGAAAGAGTAGTGAACCTGAAGGAGCAACAGTAGTAGTAGTAGCAGCAGTAGTAACGGTAGTATTACTAGTAGCAGTAGCACTAATAGTAGCAGCAGTAGTAGTAGCAGAAGTAGCAGCAGTAGTAACAGTAGTATTACTAGTAGCAGTAGCACTAATAGTAGCAGCAGTAGTAGTAGTAGTAGTAGTAGTAGCAGTAGTAGCAGCAGTAGTAGCAGCAGTAGTAACGGTAGTATTACTAGTAGCAGTAGCACTAATAGTAGCAGTAGTAGTAACTGCAACAGCTTTCGCAATAGTATTCGTAATTGTTGTTGTGAAACTGAAGTAGTATTAGTAACAATAGTAGTAGTATTAGCAGTACTAGTAGTTGCGAAATTGAATTAGCAGCTTTGGTATTAGTAGTGAAACTAATGTCACAGTAGAGGTGAAACTGAAATATTAGGGGAGTCTGGCAAATGTTGGACTGAGAGTGGTGGCCAAGTGGGTAGGATACTTGCCTCTGGACCAAGAGGTCATGGTCGAATCCTACCTTCAGCAGACCATTGCTGGGTTCCTGAGCAAGACCCTTAGCCCCAAGTTGCTCCAGGGAAACTGTCCCCTGTAGTTAGGGAATGGAAGTCGCTTTGGATAAAAGCATCTGCTAAATGATGTAAATGTAATGTAATGGTTTTAATCTGAGCAGTAGTAGCAGCAGCAGCAGTTGTTGTAGTTGTGATCCTGAAGTTTCAGTAGCAGTAGTAGTAGTAGTAGTGTTAGTAGTGGTAGCAGTAGCAGTAGTAGTAGTTGTAGCAGCAGTAGTAGTAGTTGTAGTAGTGCTAGTAGTAGCAGTAGTAGCAGCAGTAGTAGTGCTAGTAGTAGCAGTAGTAGTAGTAGCAGTAGTAGTACTAGTAGTAGTAGCAGTAGCAGTAGCAGTAGCAGTAGTAGCAGTAGTAGTAGTAGCAGTATTAGCAGTAGTAGCAGTAGTAGTAATAGTGCTAGTAGTACTAGTATCAGTGGTAGCAGTATCAGTAGTAGTAGCAGTAGTAGTAGCAGTAGCAGTAGTGTTAGTAGTTGCAGTAGTATTGGTGGTGAAACTATGTGATAAAGGAGGGGAGTCAGTTTGGAAAATGTTTGACTGAATGCTTTTAATCTGAGCAGTTATATCATTTGCTGAAAGGAAATCATAAATTTGGCCTGATTTTTCCCTTTCCTTAACAGTGAAGACAGATGCTGGTTTAAAGTGCCTAAATTGAGACTATGCCAGTGTTATCATTTCAGTCTTAGCCAGCAAAGAAATGAAGTGTGGCAGATATCTGTCTGCTTCCAGACACAGATGATGAGTTTTTCACCCAGCAAATGGCTCTAGTCAGTTTAGATTTAGTTTGAAAGTTCAGTTTCATTAAACGTTTGTATGCTCTGCAGTCCAAATTCCTGACAGTTGAAATATTCAACTGATAAGGGTGTGTGTGATTCAAAAGGTTGTCCACCTCTGTGTTAGTCACCCCTGAAAGCCATGTCCCTCCTGTTTTTCATATAAATTTCTCAGAATGCCCTCGAGCTCTGGTGCTCAGAAACGCCTAGGCCATGTGGTAGTGAAGGAATGCAACAGATTACAAGCAAACTAGACTTCATTTTCAATGCAAAGCTCTGCGGTGAAGGGTAATCTGATTTAATCAAAGCACAAAAGAGTCACAAAAGTGCAAAAAGATAGAATCATTTTACACAAGATGTTTATTTTACATAAGGAAGATTTTACAAAGACATCCTGCAGTCCATACCCTACCCTCTTTGGGACCGCACTATGATGTGTGATAAATCTAATATATCTGTGTGATAAGTCTAATATATCTAATTAGTCTGATTCATTATTATTATTATTATTATTAGTAGTAGTAGTAATAGTAGTTTTCCACCTGTTTTTGGAGCCGCTTCTCATCTGAGCCTGTTAGGAATTTTGGCATGGTTCCAGTACTAAAATGTTCATTTATATCTGGTGTATTGCTCGTGTATACAGGTTATCTATCAGATGAGCAGGGGCAGAGTATTGAAAGATTTAGATTTTTTTGGTCGAGTCACCTCCATAAAGAATGGGGGGAGAGAGTGGTGGGGCGAGTTGCCTTAATAGAGTATAGGGGAGAGTGAATCTCGCAGCTATGGCGGCCGCAGAGTGACAAAAGTGGAGCAGCGGATCAGTCTTTCAGAGCTAAAGACACAGCAAACTCATAAACAACCTTTAGGACACTAAAGCCCATTTCAGTTATGAAAAGAAAGACACGTGTTTCTTGGTTTATAACAAATAATCAGCCGTGAACGTTTGTTGTAGTGCTACTAGTTAGCTAGCAAGTTGCTAGCCAGTTCAGTTAGCCGATTTGAGAATAAGTTTTTTGGGTGAAAAATGTCTCTGAAGGACAGTCAAGTGTTGCAGGGTGACAGGTTAAGTTAGGCCTCAGTTTTTGTGCTGAAGTACATTCTGGTATGCTTGTTACATTTGCTTGCACTGACACACACACTTTTCATTTGGTGTGTGTGTCTTTTTAAAGTATGAAAGTATGAAATAAAAAAGCACTTTACTTCTGTATAACATTGTATTTCCAAATGAAACTCTGGGAGGATCTCTGAGCTAGCTGAACGTTTCTCTACTATATAGGTGCCCAGCATGGTTTAGTGGTTCCCCTCCTCAAACACATTCACTAAACCTGACCATTAACAGGTGAGTTAAATCATGTGTGTTTGAGGCGGAAAAACTGCTCTGGACACCAGACCTCCCAGACCGGAATGGGACCCCTGATATAGATCTTGGTGGTGGTGAAAGGGAAGGTGACACATTGTATTAGTCTGTTTTTCTCTGACTGTTGGTGTTTTTTTTAGTAGTAAAGTGAATTATGCCTAATATGGACTGACAAGCTTCATTTTAGCTTTAAAAATAAGACCAGCAGGTAGTCAGCAGTATGGCCTTGGAGCTGGAGGTCTGGGCGTTTTTCATTCCTCCACCTTATCCAACAGTTCAAATAGACACTTGCTCATTCGAGCCTGTCTGTTGGAAAGTGATACTGTGTTTGTGTGTGTTTAACCTGGATGACTGACTGCTGCAACACATCAGTGAAGTTAAACTGTGCAAATCTCAGGAAACCTGGTTAAACTGTGGGCCACAACTGCCGCATGTTCTTACACCACTTTTTGTGTTTTCATTTATTATTCACTCACTCAATTTCTGTAACCGCTTAATAATTACTAGGGTTGCGGGTACCCAGAGCCTACACTGGGGTTTACGGGCACGAAGCGGGGACTCACCCTGGGCTGCAAGGCACACACACACACACACACACACACTCACAAATTAGAATCCCCAATTTACCTGACACTCATGTCTCTGGACTGTGGGAGAAACCCGGAGACCCCGGAGGAAACCCACACCACCACGAGGAGAACATGCAGGCTCCACACACACAAGACCAGGACCTGGATTCAAACCCCCAACCCTGGAGGTGTGAGGCGAGAGTGCTGCCCATGGGGGCCTGTCTTCATTTATTATTGTGTGAATAGTCAAAAATGAAGTTGCTGTGTTTAGTGAATGGCTTGAAAGTGAATGGCATTTTTAATTTCTTGAAGAATTTTTAAAAAAGTGTTGCTTTCGGACTTTTTTTTGTGTCTCCTTTCTTTTGCGCTGGTTTTAACGAGGCAGCAGGGGAAGGAGCGGTTGGGCACAAGATTAGACAGCGCTGGTCTATATTTATTTTTACACTTGTACCCGCAAACTGCAGAAAATAAACATAACACACTTGCGGCTCAACTGTGGAGCCACATCGTGCACACAGGCACTACCAGGAGATGATGCAGCCACGTCTCGACTTCCTGATTCGTAACAACCCAAAGGTGTTGTTTACTTCTGCGTTGCTGCAGCCTTGAAGAGGGCAATGCCTTCAAAACGCTCCCCATAACATCCGTCCACAGTACGACGGCTCTCTCTTAGGAACTTTAATTTTATATAAACATGACTTTAACTGGGGTGTAAGATGATTACCAAACTATTTTATGACCAGGCTATGGTAATAAAATAAAACATCTGTGGCTATCCGGCATGCAGGCCAGTTTTCCTTGCTCGTTTCCGGCAGTGAATTTTCAGGATGCCCTCAGGAAATGGTGGGCTCTTCTTACCAAGGCTCTTCTTACTTCTTCTCTTACTTGAATAGTCTTCTTGCAATCAGTGGACACTGTTGAACATTTTAAACATAACATGCACTTGTTCAAAATGAGTTCTGGGTGACTTTTGCTGTAATCTTGATGTTATTTTACACTGCTTTTCTTTTTCTCTCTTCTTACTTACTAAGTTACTTACTCATGTAGTAATTCTAACCGTGTGGCTCCCTGTCCTGATCCAGACGGCTCTACTGTAACACCCCCACTTCACCTCAGAAAGGATTAATAAGCTGTTTAGTTGATCATGTGTGTTAGAGTAGGGAAAGGAACAAAATATACAGCGTAGGCATTGATCTGAGAACACAAAAGTGGAGTCTGTAAAAACCCATATCAGGTAAAACAGGACTTTCGGAATAAAAGAGGTCTCTTTGTAAAAATGCTCATTTCTCAGTCCACCCAGAGTCCATATGTCCCCACAGAGTCGCCATTTAAATTTTGATGTCACAAAACCCAACAGATTTACAGTCCACTTGTTCAGCCCACAGCACTTTAGCTCCACCCATTCATTCTGAAATTAAAAGTGTTTTAGCTCTGACTTCTTTTTAAACAAGGTACAATACAGGCTGGCCAATCAGAACAGATCATTTGCATGGATCAGTGTTACAGGCAGTGCCTAAAACAGCAAGTTTACTTCTAACTTCATGAAAATTGTCGAAAATTTAACCGTTTTTGGTAAATAAACCGATGCAAAAGTTATAAGTGGACTACAGAGAAACAAATAAACCCAAGAACAAGGATAAATGCACTTTAATACTTTAATTCCTCTCAGTCCTACAGTATTCAGTGGTAATACAGAGATGTTGGTTTTAACTGGACTTATGGACCCATATTATCAGCTGGTTAAAGTGTAAGTGATAGTAGTTCAGTTCATTTATGACTAATAGCATCAGGTGTCATTTTAGTGGCAGATAATATCTGTATTAAAATACAGAGCGAGTCTTGGAGCCTGTTTTATTTATTTATTTACTTTACTTTACTTCTACTGATGACACAGCCATGACCCCATAATACTTTCCACCAAGCTTTGGTCAGAAATGTTTGACAAAGTTAATAAGCGACGATATTTCCAACACATATATGTTCTCATTGCCAAGGACATTAAACTACCCAGAGGCTATGAAATTCCATGTGGTGATATTTAGATGGTACTGAATGCACAGAGTGGTGCACTAGTCCAGGAACCGTGTTAGATTGTGAATAATATTAAAATGGTAAAGCTAAATCAAACCTAAACCAATAGCAACCTCTTTGAAGATAACTGTCCAGCATTTAAAATGAGCAAATCCCATTTGTGCTCTCTGGACATGTCCTTTAATAGTAAACAGCAGCCACAGTAGGGACTCTGTAATGGTTAGGTTAACTTCTATGATTTGTGGACTGTGTGTGTGTGTGTGTGTGTATGAGAGTGTGTGAGTGTGTCAGTTAAGCTGGTGCCGAGTTTCGCAAGTCATGTCTGTCTCAAATGCTGGCAAAGGGGTTGTTCTTCAAGACTGACTTCAAAGCTCAGGCACATTCCTGCACTGCTTTACTGCGACCCTGTTCTCACTGGAATAACAATAGTTAACTCTCAGAAAACATCTTATTAACGATTTGAAAATACATTGCAGCGAGCTGGACTGTGTGTGTGTGTGTGTGTGTGTGTGTGTGTGTGTGTGTGTGTGTGTGTGTGTGTGTGTGTTAGTGTTAATAAGTACGTGGTTCTCTCGGCTGTAATAGCAGCCTTCAGTAAGCAGCTGTGTTCTCCTGCAAGGGGGTTGATCTTTCAAGAACGCATGCACATACACACACACACACACACACACACACACACACAGTCTGGTGCTGCTCTTGGTGTTGAAAGTTGGAATTTGTACTGCAAACAAATTCCCGCAGTGTGTTGAATGTGGATTACATCCACAAACAAGCAGCCGAATCAATAAATCCTTTAGTCCGGCCAGTCCTGCTCCTTTCATATTTCTAAAGTAAAAGTGAAAAAAGTAACTAGTCCTCATTTTACAGATTGTTGCAGATGTCACTTTGTTATTCATTTTGATATCTTTTTCATCTGTTAAGGCCCCTTTAACAGTTGCTATGGTTTAAATGTCTGCTGTCTGAACCACGGCGCTACAGTGACTCAAATGCATGGCATTGCAGGTTGTCAGTGCAGAATTCCTCGCCTGTCTGGCAGCCTGTGACAGCTGATAATTAAGTCGACAGGCGGTAGCGCTGCCGAACGTTTCATATCAGCCCTGTATATCCAAAATTAAGCTGTGTAACAACAGCATGAACTACCGACTCTCTCAGTCAGACTGAGTTTGATGAGTTAAAGACGTACAGTAATCCACCAGTTTTACGCGGATCAGGACTCGCGGATTCAGTCACACACAGGTTATTTTTGAGAACCGAACTCATAGTTTTACGCGGAAATCCCCGCAATAACGCGGAAACTGCAAATATCTTCCGCCTTTTTTTGCTTAATAAATCTTAATCTTAATAAATCTTAATAAACGTTTTTGAAATAAATCCGTTATTTGAATTTCAGTTTCATTTTTAAATTTGGTTTAAAATATCATGATACATATCGTATCGTGAACCCAGTATCGAGATACGCACCGTATCGTGACCTGGGCATATCGTTACACCCCTAGTAGAAACACTGCTACAACTCATAAGTAAATGTATTTAGTGTGATAATTACATGGATTAAAGTTCTCTGTCGCTATGACGGATTTCCGTCAACTGAGTGCACTGAAGATTAATAATGAACTTGGGGCAGATCGGTGTAAGAAAGGC
>JBBPCY010012193.1:0-15456 GCA_037974405.1 Brachyalestes nurse
ACACTGCTCCCCTACACACACTGCTCCCCTACACACTGCTCCCCTACACACACTGCTCCCCTACACACTGCTCCCCCCCACACACACACACACACACACATAAATACAAAACAATCCAAAACAAAATGGAAATATACTCAGATAAAATTATATTTACACAACCAGACTATAATTTATGGAAATATGGAGATCCCTCTGTTTTTGTTCCAGAGCAAAGAAACAGAAAGCATCGGATACACGATATTACACAGACAAGCATCAGAAGCATAACAAGCCTTGGCAGAAGCGTGGTGTGTAGTCGAAGTCAGCGGGTGCCAAATTAAGCGCAATAGGATGGAACAAATGTTCCTTTGAGTCAGACATAAACACTCTCACGACCTAGACCTCCCTAGAGTGGAGCCCACTGCCGTGGGAGTCCGGCCTCTTTCTTGGGTGATGGTGCATGCAAATGTTTACTGAAATGCTCTTTCATGTAAGCATCCTTGGCCACCAAGACCAATATGTTGCCCAAAATATGAAGATAACTGGAAAAATGATTGGAATTGTTGCTCTAGGACAGAGTTGAGAAAGGACAGGAAAACTCAGTTCCAGTTTTTGGACACGGCTTGTGTGAGGGTAAATCATGACAAAGTAAATCCGTTATGATACTGAGAGATTTGTTTTTATATTCCTTGCATTCCAAACGGCTAACGTCAAGACTATTCATTTACTGTATGTTACTCTGTATCTTTACACACACACACACACACACACCTAGACATGTACACACATATACATAACATATACATGTATATCATAGACATATATATATTATATTCACATACATACACACACACTAAGACTTCAGCTTACATAATACATACATATGATACATATGCACTTACATTAAATGCTGCACATACAGTTGTATTTTACATTTTGCCACTCCTGGTCAAATGACCTTTTTGTGCACACATTCTTTACAGAGAACTGTCTGTTTACTGAAAAATATAGAAAATGCAGCATATGCAAAAGTTATGGCACATTTCCATTTCATACGGTTTATTTTCAGCGAATAATTAGACACCGTCTCTAAAGCTGGTAGAAAAATGCCATATTTAAGCTTATTTCCTGCCGAGAATGTATTAAATGATTTTCCCTTTGAAAATCAATGTTATTCAATTAAACTTCTTTTGCACGCCACTGTATGTCATCAGGTAATCTCTTCATGCAGGCTTCGCTTCACTCAGGTATGCAAACAATTCTCTAGCAGCCCCATGTTGTTCCAACTCACCCCATGATGAAGATTCATATCAGCTCTGCCACTTCAGTTAGAAGAGTTTCTGCAATAAAACAACAGTATCTCTGCCTCTCTCCTTCTTTCCTCCTCTTTCTCCCCTCTTTCAACTTTCCTTCTCTGACAGAGGCTCCCACTAGACTGGCTTTTATTTATGTCCTTTTTTGGGACTGGAGGAGATGGAGTTTGTAGAATTACTCTCTGGCTATTACAGAGCAGAAAACTCCCCCAGTGAAAGCCCGCTGGGAGGGCTTCTGAACTATCTCTCTAGCGAGGCATCTGTGTGCACGTGACTGAATATGTGTGTGATTTCATTGACCATTTACATTTCTACAACTATTTGGTACGGTTGCCTGCCAGCTTATTTATCCTTGTCCACTCTTTCAACATATTTCCTCTTTTTTCTTCTTTTTTTGGGAGCAGCCGAAGGATCTGCCGCCTGCAGTCACTAAGTGGACTCTGGAGCAGGTTGGTTGGCCGCTGGGATCCAGCACGGAAAAACTCCTTGTTCCCATTGTGTGCAGCACCTTAAGGTAACTAGACTCTAGGGTCCAGCACATGTAAACATGCAGAGGAAAAACATCGCCAGGCCCTGAGCTCAAGAGAGCAACTCTGTCAGGATTAGTTAGCTTGGACAAATGCAAGATAGAACAAGCCTTGCATGACTTTCTAATGGGCAAGTGCAAGTTTCTTTAACAAAAATATCAAATCTAGTTCTCAACACAGAGATGTTGCCACATTTTAGCAACTCTATGGCAAAGGTCAGCCGAGGCCTTCACTGATCTCACCTTTTGACACTACTAGTGATGGTTTGACTCAGAAACTAACACATGTAACATTTTAAGAAATGTTTTGAATGGTTATCTCACTGCTGAACTGATCACTACCTGCCTAATCTAGAACATCAAATTTCTTTACAGTATTTTCACATGAAGCAATTTCACACCTGTCAACACTTCTTCCTTCATATTCAACCCATTCACCAAGTGAAGCAGCGGGCAGCCAGGAACACAGCACCTGGCGAGCGGTGTGTGGAGACGATATCTTGCTCAGGTTACCTCAGTGGTGCCCCTAGCAGTCCTAGGATTCAAACCCATGGCCTTCTAAACACTAGGCCACGAGCTGCTCCAGGCCTGTGCATTACTTCGTAAGATGTGAAGAAAGAACATAATTAATATCCTCAATAAACTTGGTGAGGGAATGCAGTAAACCAACTGCATTCAAAATGTCTGAAAACATGGCATAGTGGAAATTCTTTTATAGAGTGCCTTCATGAGAAATAAGAAGGAATAAATCTCTATAGGCACTGGGCACTGTGTGCTGTGTTTGCTATCCAGAGCCTAGGGTAGGTCTGGCCTAAGGTTTTGCAGGGTAGGATATTTAGGTTTTATAATGAACCATAATTTTAGGTATTGCTGTTGCTACGCTTCAAAATAAATCCAAGTTGGTTAGGGGGGGTTGGGTGTGGGGGAGTCAGCTGAAGCCCAGCTGTTAACGCTGATTACAGATTATTGTTCAAACACAGCTTGTATGAGTCACGTTTATGGTTAGGGTATAACAAATTAGAATGATTGTTTTCAGGGTTTCGTTGTTTGTGAAGTTATTTTATTTGGCTACTTCTCTGTTTCCTTTTCTTGTTTTTTTTACCATAGAAAGCAGCAGTGAGGGCAACATAGAGGCCCAGTTGAGCTCGGCCACACAGAGCTGAGTGGACGGGGGAGTTTTTAAGCTACTGGCCTATGTGAACCTAGAGGACCACCCTGGAAACAGCGGCGAAACCGACAAGAGCAATCAGTGTTCCCTGCCAGGGTTCACCACAACAAACAGGCTCTGAATTCCTGGTTTTAGGCTTGTCCTCATTAGAGACTAGTGTTATTTGGGTAAGTGTCACTTCACTTGCATAGTTGAGATGACTCATAAAAATTGTCGTGCCTTTATACCAAAATTATAACATAAATTTTGCACTGAGAATTATACTTGTCAGCTGATAATTTACAGTTTTCCCACACTGGGTGATTTCTCAGACAACTGCTATTTTAGCTTCAAACTGCTGTGCAGTCTTTCTCTCTCTCTCTCTCTCTCTCTCTAATATCTATATCAATATCTATCTATCTGTCTTTCTATCTATCTCTTTCTGCCTCTGTCTGTCTCTCTCTCTCTTTATTTATAGAGATATATAGATAGATTGATACAGATATTACAGAGTGAGAGAAAGACAGAGGCAAAGCTTCTGGATACTAAATAAAGAAAGGAATACCAACATAGCAAATCGTATAACTGTATACTCCTTAGTCTAGAGTGTGGAGACTGCAGTCTGTTGTGAGTTGACTGAAGTCTTTCCTGCAGACTCTGCATGCAAATTACAGGGGTATCATTTGCCTTGGAGCCTTGGGGATGTGGAACCCACGCTGGTGCCAAAGAAAACAGCGGTCTACGGCAGTGAAACAACGTCAGCGGTCTTCAAAATAAATAGATGTAAAATAAATGGAAAGAAAGGGAAAACAAAAAAAGAGCGTTACAATTAGAGCATAGCTTAGCACATGACTGTGTGAGTGTAAGGTAGACAGATGCTGATACCTGATCAGCCGCAGACTCATTGACTATAAAGTGTGTGTGTGCTGCGTGTGTTTCAAGAACCTGTGAACTGACCACTGTATGGGCTTCCAGCTTGGAAGTATCCTGTGCTTTCATCTCCTGCTGAATGCGCCTCTGATCTTTTCCCCTTTTTGCTGCCTCTGTACTGGTAAAGTAGGGTTTTGAAAGGATTTGTATGAGTCTCACATTGCATTCACCGGAGCAGTCAGATGTCCGGAATCGCTGTTTTCCTGCAGGTAATCCCTGAATCTCCTTCTCCTTATGAAGGCTGGAGAGATGAAAACAGTACTATTTGAAATGCCAGTCTTTATTTTGAACCCTCAGATGCCCCCCATTCTCTCTTTGTTCTACGCCTCCATGACAAGGATCAGATTAACTGAGGTTTCGGTGACTCTTGGAATGAATATGAGCTGAGTAACAAAGGCTTGAATTGTTTTGCACTGAAAAAGCACAGCATGACACAGGAAATGCTTTTTTGTTCATATTCATGCAAGATACTGAATCCTGAGAACTGTGTCTCTTTTTTGTAAACATAAATAAAGATATTGCTACAGCAATACAATTCTACATTTGAAACATTTCACTTCAAAATCACATACATCCACCCATTCACAAAAACAGTTATTGGCTATAGTACATAAACTGTTGTAATAAAAACATTTATTTTCTCTCTTGATCATCATTATAGCACCAAAAGTGACTTATACTGTCATGAGTAATATAACTGAATTAAATAATCCGACTCATTACTAATAAGAAAAAGTAAAAAATAAAATACAATAATAAAACTTAACTGATGCAATCACACGAATTACGTCCCATTTTCAGACTTTAAAGAGCATAAAAAGGTCCTAATTTACACATTTCTTTGTGAAATGAAGACGATGGAGAAAGTGAGGGCTATTTTTTTAGTGCAACATGCCACCTGCTGGTGGTGCGATAGTAATGCACCTTCATTTCACAGGAGGTTTTCTTGCTGCTCTCTCACGTCACTTTGTTAAAGACACCTGGCGAACAGTAACAGAGTCTCCCATTGCACCCATTTTAATATGTTTTTATATATAGGCTTTTGCACCGCTTACCTGCAGTCACGAAGTTACAATTATCTGTTCCACTAAACGTGGCAGCTGGCGGCCTGGTGGTTAGGGAGTTCCCCCTGTGATCAGACGGCCGAAGCCCAGGACTGCTAGTGGTGCCACTGAGGTTCCCCTGAGCAAGGCAACTGTCCCCACACATTGCTCCCTGGGCAGCCACCAACTGCTTCACTTGGTAAATGAGTTAAATGCAGAAAAAGAGTTTCACACTGTGTGCTGCGTTGTGTTCACGTGTGTCAAAATATCTATCTGCACAAGTTTGAGGAGGAATTTCACCTCCAGTAACCAAACCCCCCCATACGAACAACCCTAATGGTGCCTCTGGCTTGGTTAATTCTGGGGCGGAAAACAAGGTCCAGAAAAGAGAAGAAAAAGGAAAAGGAGGATAGAAACAGTTCCCGGGTGCAGCCATTTTTAGTAAATGTGAGTGTGTCAAGCTATTTTTTGCAATCAAAGCAATTAAGATAAAAAACATTAGCCAGCTAGCGAGCTATGCAGACAGAGAGGGAGCTTATAATGACTAGCTAGACAGTTAAATTATTCTCAAGATATGAGCCATTAGAGGCGAAAAGCTTTTCTAAAGTGTTCACAGCTAAATTTAGACAATGGTCATTAAGGGAAAAGACTTGGTAGTCTACTCTTGCATAGCACTCACTGATGGTCTGAGTGCTAACAGCTTGTGAGCGTCCAAATGTGATTCGGTGTGTAATTTCCTCCGGGATCAATACAGTTGTCTGATTCTGATTTTACTTTCACAGTGAGATACAATTAGGGATGTCAACAGCTACAGGCTCTACAGTACAACATTATCACAAAAATGAGATGGTATCATTTTATTCGCCACATTTAAAGATTTGTGAAATGCGAAGTATTGCAATGAGCTATTGTAGTATATTACTTTTGACTGCAAATTATTCATTCTAAAGCTTTAGATCGTAGATAATCACGTAAACATACAAAAAAAACTCCCTTTATCCAATTTACAAATTCAGGACATCCCAGCATGTCACTTCAGAATATATGAAGCTGTATTTCTGCCTCGTAGCAGTAAAAAAATAATGACTGTGATGCTGCACTTTTTGCAGCACTGATCTCAGCACTGCTCATGGGGGGTTAAATGATTGTAAAACACACTTTGAGGTTTAACAGGTGTCATTTGTTCATTATCAAAGCTAACATCATCTAAACTAGCTGGCTATATCATGAAGTCAATTTCCCTGTAGACTTGCTTAAAGTTGTAATAGAATAAAAACTTACCATAGGAGTTGAAAAAGTACAGCTTTTAATTTCAGTTTTTACCCACATAGGCCTACCCAACTTGGTCCACAGGCTTAGACATAAACATAAGATAAATCTTTATTAGTCCCAGAAGTGGAAATGACTTAGTTACTAAACAAACCATTGCAAAGTATATTAAGGATATAGGCTATTGTATGTTTTTATTTTCTTTTGCCCTTTTTTGGTGCAGTTTGAGATGTCTGTGATGCTTTTATTTTGTAGTAGACATACAGTGACCTGTTTTGTTCCTTTTCTAATTGAAAATTAGTTAAAGGACCCACACATTTCCCTCAGCTTTTTAAATAAAATAGCTTACGTGTTTAAAATGTGCTTTTAGTATATACTGTTCATGTATGGACACTAAGCCCATTTTGTGTTTACTTGGTAACACGAAGACCAGCAGTGTTCCATTGTTCCATATTTCTGTCTATACAGGCCACAGCAGTCTTCTGCTAGTCTGTTACACGTCTTGAAAGCACAGTAATGAAGAGAGGGGGGACATTCCACTTGAGGTTGGAAAGTGGACATGTAAGAAATAATTATGCCTATTTTACATTAAACCACATTAATGCCATAAGTGGGCCTTCAGGGAAAAAAATACAAGAAAAATGTAGCATATAAACATTTTAACACTCTACAGTACTCTCCTCTATGAAGAACAAACTTATGTACTTTTGCCACAATTTATGTTGTAAACAGTAGTTTGACCAAGGATACACTAACTTACAACCAACATTCAGACAGTCTTTATCTCTAGTTAACCCAATACTTTTAACCAAAAACAATGTAACATTAGAGTCGGTCTTACTAGTATAACATTCATTCATTTTCTGTAAGCCCTGAATCCTTACTAGGGTCGCGGGTACCCGGAGCCTATCCTGGGCTCTATGGACACAAGACAGGGTCTCACCCAGGGCGAGGCACCAGTCCCACTGCAGGGCACACATACACACACACACACACACACACCATTCACTCTCACACTCACACCTACAATCACTTTAGAATCCCAAATTCACCTGATGTGCGTGTCTTTAGACTGTGGAAGAAACCGGAGACCCCAGAGGAAACCCACGCCACCATGAGGAGAACATGCAGACTCCACACACACGAGACCAGGACCCGGATTCAACCCCCAACCCTGGAGGCGAGAAGCAACAGTGCTACCCACTACGCCACCGAGGGGCCTTGGTGTAATATTAATTAAAATAATGTTAAATGATGTTAGTTAAATAATGTTAATCTTGGGCCTAATTGTATATAAATATTGTTATATGATACAAATAATAAATATTAAAAATATGATATGCGTGATATACAAATTTCTTGTATCTGTCTTTCATGGGTCACAGTAACTGTGTGCCTGTATAGAGGAGCTATTAGGTAAGTTGGCAGTGAGAGGAAGTGTAGCCAGGTGGACCTGTTAATGACTAAAGAAATACATTATTTGATTAGATGATGACTTTTATTGACCTCATGCTGTATATGTAATATAGGCTGACTGACTTCTAACAAGCTGGTGCCTACACTTTCAGAGCCCGATGCGGCACTTTGCAATTTTGTTGGCCATTGACTTCTGCAATGAGTTTACAACCCCTCTTGATGTCGCACAGCTCCGTATATGACTGGAGATTCTACATTAGTCCTCTTCTGCACAGTTTTCCTCTGCTTATGGCCAAAAGTGAGAGCAGCATAATTGACTTCATCTGTTTTCTGTTTCAAAAGAAAATGAATGGATTATTTTCGTAGCTTTGAGATTATAAATGTTGTATTTGATCAATCTACATTTTATCAGCACCTACGTTGTCACTGGCACCACTGACTTCTGTTGTTTCACCTTTGAAAAAATACACATATAATGCAAATAATGAATAATAATGAAATAAATTACTCAGTGGGTTATGAAATGCAAAATGATAAATGTGGAGAGTGGCACATGATCCAGTATTTATTTATGCAGATAAATTTGACATTGTAACTGGTCTTCTGTGTAGCAGCATATTAACATACCTGATCTTTTCTTCTTTAGGTGGTAAATAATGAGGCAGATGATGAACAGTATTGACGCTACATTAGCGGCTGCTAGTGCTGGCACAAGGTATTCACACTGGAACCCTTTTCCTAGAACTACAATAGAAGGTATTTTTAACTAAAGCATTTATATCATTTTTACAAATAAAATTTGTATCAAAATGAAATTATATATATATATATAAAATATAAATTAGCCATGCAGTAAAACCTTATAAAAACAATTGAGGGTCACAGCAAAATAACTACAACAGAAGACACAAAAAGCTGTGAAACCAAACACATCATATGAAAGAGCTAATGATCAAATTACACCCACCGTCTTCCTCTTCATTGTCTTTGGTTATTGTGTTCAGTGAGACTCCTGTAAAACAGAAGTGTGCACCACTTAGTTCAATAGTCACACAAACACTATATAAACACACACTGACATGTATGTAGGCATTTATACACACATACACAAACGCACACATATTTGTGTGTGTATGTGTATAAATGCCTACATACATGTCAGCCCTGGAAAAAATAAGAGACCTCTACAAAACACATGGATGGTAAAACACTACTAGAAGTATGTCAAAGGTAATTATTACCACTTTGACTGTGTGAACAAGAGATTTGTTTTCTTTGAATTATTCAAGTTCTGTAAACACTGTATCATTTCTCTTATTTTGATCTTTCGTCATTTCCTTTACAATTATGCTTTAAAGAACAATATTTTTATTTGGAAATTAAAAGAAATATTGTCAGAAGTTCTTAAAAACTAAGGCAAAGCCGCTCAGTTCAATACTTGCACCTATAAAAGATAAATCCGGAGAAACCGAACATTTCTTTGGTCGTCTCTTGTGTTTTTCCGGAGCTGTATATTCATCATCATCATCATCATCATAATAATAATAATATAATAATAATTAAGAAGAAGGAAAAAAAACGTGTTTTAACTCTAAAAGGTTTCTGTCCAGCTTTAAAATGTTTGATTCACTGACCTACAGATAAAACAGAACATAAAACACAATAAGACTTTTGTTCTGTTAACTTACTATTAGAAGTTCACTTAATTTAAAACTTTAAGGCAGCCCAGGAATCAGCTTTTTTTTAAAGTTACAACGTCATGTTGTTTTATACAGTTCAGGAAAGTGTCTTCAGACTAAAATAAATGGATAGTAAAACTGATAAGTAATATTTTTAGATGTCATCTGGATTTCATACTCACCCTCAGCATGTTCTTCAAGGATCAGCTTGCTTACATTTCCAAAAAAGAGCTTTTCGTATGTAAAGAGCCCACAAATGTATGTCGCAACATCTGTTTGCTCCACTGATGAAAAAGACAAGTTTAAGGTCTTTTGGTCCCACGTGATGTTGATTCTAGGATGGTTTTCAAACTCTTCACACTTTGCCACAATTTTCACTGATGGCTTTACTGTGGCTATACAGACTGGAGGTTTGTCGAGAGGAACTTTCATCCAGAATAAATAAAAACGCCCTTTGTTCTGAACATCACACCTGAGGCTGGTGGAGAATCCAGGCTGTACCTTCACTGTTGACTGCAGCTGTGAGATATAGCCTCCAGCAGCATGTCCACCTTAAATAAAAACCATAGAAAACAATAGAACTCTAACTCTGTTCATTTTCAAGCTTTTACTGGTTAAAAATGACTCGTCAAAATGTTTGTGACCCAAAGGATTAGAATGAGTTAAGATGGTAAACGGGTATACTCACTCTGGATCATGACTAGAAAAGTTAGCTGTAATAACCCAGACATAGTAGGATTGCTTCCTCTGCTCCTCTCAAATTCAATCTCTCTAAGATAAAAGCATAGAGGTGGGGTGGGGCCATGTCATTTTTACATGCAACTAACTGATTGGTCAGATTGCTTATACTTGCATTCAGTGATGGTCATGCTGTTGGATAAAAACAACCTCTGTGAATAGCTCACACACAGTAGCATTGCATTTACATGCAAAATCGTATGTGCAGTAGTCCTACATGTGCAATATCACTACATATGTCAATATTACTTATATACTGCTGGTTTCTGCAATAATGTACTGCCAATTAATGTCTGTATTGGTAGATTTCAATTAACTGTAAGTTACCTATCTATGGTATTTATACCTAGCATAGTGTATTTTCATGTTGAGGTTTTAAAACGGATTTTTATTTTATTTAGACTTTATTTTTTATATTGTTCTGATTCTAATTCTTTTCAGCCACAGCAGTGGTACGATGACATGAGCTGTTAGGCTAGCTACTGGTTGCACTTAAAACGTTTTATGTACGTCTATGTTCTGACCAAAGCAAACTGATCATACTAGCACAGCGTATTTCACAGCAGTGCTGCACTTTGGCACTGCTACAAGAACACAACATAGCAAAATTCAAATCAGTACTGACAGACGGTGTAAAACAGCATCTTATCTAATGTTACGAGCGTTATAACATCAAATTGTAATGTTACAAGCTCCTGATGTCCATATACAGCTACTACAGCCGTATCACAGCCGGATCACCACTACTAGCTTGCAGTTACAGAAATGGTCAAACTACAGCTTTGCCATTTAATGAAACTCAATTTTTCTTCTGGCCTGGTGGTGGTGCTAGTGCTTGTAAGGCCACAGAGGTCCAAAATATTCAACTTCTATTCAGTTGCTAACAGCAAGATAAACAATGTGCCAATAATTAACACCCCATTTTATTTTTTTTTTCTCTGAAAGAAGGCTTAGCCCTATTAGTGTATTTATACCAGTAAACCCCTTTAGATTTGATTTGTTTACTATGACAACTGGAAAAAAAAGGTTTTCTGTCATTTTTTTTTGGTCAGATTTATAGACCCCTAAGAAGCTCTAAAGAACTTGTCTTTACCTGGAAATAGGAACCACACTTATAAAACCCTTATTATTTTTATTATTATTATTATTATTATTATTATTATTATTATTATTATTATTAATAATAATAAAAAAATAAAGAGAAAAAGGAGAAGAATTAAGATTTAAAATATGTTTGAAAAATGTCTGTTCTTAGACGTTATTAGAAGTCCACTTACCTCAAAACTTTAAGTCATGTTTTATATTTATAAAAGCCACTCCTGATTACATTTGATTTGTTTATGACTATGATAGCTGAAAAAATTCAGTGCTAGAACGTTTTTCTTAGTGGTTCTTCACAGAACTTGGATCTTTTTGGCGTCACTTTAAAATACCTTTTGGGTTACATTTGGCATTTTTATTTTTGAGAGTGTAACTAATGAATAGTTTTTGGAATATTCCAAAAATAGATATCAGAATCTAAACCCTGTTTTTTGTTGTTGTTTTTTGTAGTCTATAAGAAATATGAAATTCTGTGTTAAGAATGTGCCAACAAAACAAATACAGACGTTCATTAAGTCCAACTAAACTTTATGAACAAACAAAACTACTGTTGTGTAACTGATGTTCAAGGTTGTCGTTTTTTACTAAGGTTTATAAGCTACTTAAGCATAAAACCAATAACTTCTCTATGTGTATTTGCATGAGTCACATAAGTTATAGTTAATGACATACACTACCCTACCTAACATTTTACAAGGCATTTAGTTCTGTACACACATATTTCAGCATTATGTACATCCAAATAATCATTAGTAATATGTCATGGAAGACACTAAACCAGTTTTGGTAACATAATGACTGGATGTTTCATGATTATTGCAACAATAAAGATCATAAATCATAAATATCTTTTATTATCAGTCGCTATAAAGTTTGGTCCATCCACTGTTTTCTGCAGTGTAGTACAATTTTTCATGTTTCCATTTCTTCAATAATCTTTTTTTGCTGCAGTAGCACATTTTGACATTAGTCCCAGAAGGCATTGTATTATAAATCCTCTCAGTTGCAATGACCACATTTTGGAATACTTCGTTTTTTTAAACAAAAGCAGTTCCCAAACTTACAAAAAATGATTATATTATTAGTGAGGCTTTCCAAATACTTTGTAAGGAGCACTGTATATTTTGTATAGTCATAGTTTTGGGAAATAGAGACTATGGAGCAGTTTTTCTGATAGGGGTTAAGCCTAGTCCTGCACTAAACAGTATCATGAATGGAGATCTTCTATTGAAAGGGAAATAAAGTCCAGGACTAGTCTTAATCCCTGTCTGGGAAACTGGCCCTGTATGTATAAACTTTGTATAATGACTATAGACATCTTGAATCTTGAGAATCTAGACATGATGAAACTTTTTAACACAAGACGCCCTCTGCTGGTGGTGTAATAGTAATGCAGTTAACACAGAGAAGGCCGGGTTTTTAGCCCTGGAGGTACAGCACACTTTCTTGATTTCTTCCTGATTTATTTTAGTGAGTGAACAGAGAAACTGTGCTTCATTCTGAGCCTACAGGCCAGGAATTGTTTCAGACCAATAACATACTCTTAACTACCATCTGAGGCGTTAACAATTCACTTAACTGTGAGTTACTTATCTGTAGTATTTATACCTAGCATTTGTACATATAATCATAGTATATTTCATATTGAGTTTTTTCTCTCAATCACTCACTTTCTGTACCACTTAATCCTCACTAGGGTCGCAGGTATTGGGACCAACTGGCACAAGGCAGGGACTCACAAAGGGTGGTGCGCACACACACCTTTCACTCACACACACATTGAGTTTCTTTCTACAGATTTTTATTAAGATTTATTTAGACTTCACATTTTATATTGTTACTATCTCTGTCTCTTCAGTCATAAAATAAGCAATATCCTCTAAGATCAGTAGTTTTCTGATTCTGATTTTGACATTGTTAACGTAACAGTGATGCTAACATGTCAAACTCCTGCATCACCAACAGTACCAAAATGACACAAACAACTACGTTAGTGTCTATGTTAGTGTTGCTGCTGCGATGAGAAAGGTTTACCCAAATAATATCTGGTCAACAACCAGAGAAAAGAGAAGGGAATAGATGGTTCCTCACAAATGATGAAAGAATTGATGCTTCCTCACAAATTTTGTGTGACAACAGCTAGTACCTGCATACCCATTTGCTATATTATTAGAAAGTGGATGGTGAGAATAACTACAGGAAATCTGTTTTTAATGAAGTGGCTGGAAATCTAGAGTATATCAAGAAAAATATTTCTTTATTACATTTAATGGTCTGTTTAATAGAGTTAAACAAGCAAGTTTAATTTGACAAAAAGAGACTTTTAACAGCAAAATAAAAGTCACAGAAAATGGAGCATCTGCAACTACATGCATACACTTCATTTCCACAGAAACAATACAGGCAAAATGTTAATCCCCATAATCAGTTCTAAACTGATCTTAGAACACTTGCAATAAATGTTAAAGGTATATATGATTGTATGATTTGGAAAATTATATCGTCAAATTTGCGTAATTTTGACATGTAGGCTTGGGAATCAGTAATACATTATAGAGGAAAAAATTAAGAGCATTAACGTAGACTCTGTACTTTGCATTTAACATGTGCAACTGAACTGAGTTATAATTCCTCTTGGTGTCGCATAGCTCCATATATGACCACTGTGTCCACATCACTCCTCTTCTGTACAGTTCTTCTTTCTTTGTGGCCAAAACTGAGAGCAGCATAGTTTACTTCATCTGTGTTCTGTTTGCAGAAAAGATAACATGTTAAAGGGACTGGCAAATCTGATTTGGTGGATACAGCAGTTGATAAAGCTTTCACATTTTTCTAGTAGTCCTCTGATTTGTAATAAGCTAATATATAAATATACAAATTGGTGACAAAGAAAAAACTAACATAATGTCTCAGAAAGGTGTTGGTCCACAAAACAGTGGTATATACAGTATTTTACAAAAACCATAGTACAGACTTCAGTTTCTTTAACTATACTGCAGGGATGAAGCATCATTCCTCCAACAGATATTCTCTCAGTTGGTGGTGAATATGTGAAAAGAACTGTACATCAGTCCAAAGTCTCCCATAAGTGTCCAGCTGGGTTGAGATCTAGTGACTTCAAACACCATCGCATATGATTTACTCATCATATTCCTCATAGCATTCAAAACCCAGTTGTACCCTGTAGATGGAGGTATTGTCATCCTTGAAAAGATCACTCCCATCAATTTATAAATTGTAGGGAAAAAGTAATATCTCAGAATAACTTTATATTGCTTTGAAGTGGTTCTTCCCTTTAAGGGACATGTTCCCAACCTTGGAGCACATTGGAGTACCACTTTCCTGCTCATAACACACTTACTTTAGTTTAGGAAGTGCTTGTTAACAAAAATGATTAGCTGGATCAGATGTGTTGGGTCCAGGTAAAACACTAAAATCTTCAATGCATAGCGTTTGGAACCACTGCTTTACATCAAACTAGTCCTCAGGGAGCCCTAGATGGTCCAAATTTTAGCTTAAACACAACTTGCAACACATAGAGTTAGAGGAAAAATGTGGACTACCTGGTGGTCCCTGAGAACCACTTTGAGAGCCACTGCTGTTAGGGGACAAGTGGGCCCCAGTCATGTGAGGAAAATGCATAAAACAGCCAAAAGACCCCCTCAGTGTAGGGCTTAAGCCTTAAGACCTTCACCCAACATTAGCACTTGCCCAATTAAAGAAATTCTACATGGGTAAAGGTTTAAATGTAGATGTTATCCGTTGAGCAGTATTTGCAATGCTTCTGGCAACCGTGCCCCACATTAGTTTTTTTCTATCTGAAATCACCAATAGTTTTACGTCACGTCTGTACACTGTAACACTGCAACGCCAGCATTTCTTAAACACAGTCAATCAGAGACGGAGACGGTGACTCTTCATGCCCGCATCCATGACCATATTTAGAGTTCTTGTTTAAGTTCACAGAAAATATAAAAGATCGTATCATGTGCCATGTTTGCCTAATACTTACTATATTACAGCATAGAAAACTCGCTGTCTAATCTACGGAAGCATATTGAGATATGTAAACGGTTGATTAGCTACAACTGAAAGTTTGCAATGAAGTTGTGTGAGCTTTTAGATAGCAATAATAAGTAACATTACTGTTACTATACGGTATGGCCAGTGAAATATATATTACATACACATACCTTTTGTGTAGGTGTGTAGTGTACAATTAATTAATAAAAAAAGGTTTTCTTTATCAATTCGGGTTGTGTTTCATTCTGTAACATTCTACCTTATTCCTGATGCTACAAGCAAGTTAGAT
>JBBPCY010012241.1:0-15454 GCA_037974405.1 Brachyalestes nurse
GTTAAATGCCTGAACTGTCGATTGAAATATTTGTTCTCTGGGGCTATGATGACACAGTTGTAATAAGCATCAGATTCGTCAACACACGATCGCTAGTAAAATTTAAATACTGCATTCATTGGGTGTCAGAAATGATCAGAAAAATAAATAATTTCCTTAATTAGAAAAATCTTGAGAACTTCGGAAAGCTTTGATAATACAAATCTTAAACATTTGTTGCAGTAATGTTGCTGTCCATTTTATATTTGTAGATTAAAAGTTTATTAGATTAGATAAAAAAAAACACAAATCATCAGGAAATGAGACCATCCGAGACGCGCGTGAATGCAGCAACTAACGTTACACTTGCTCTGACGGCAGCAGGTGGTGTACCGCTATCTTAGCTTGCTAAATTAAAAAACTTTCGTTAAAATGCCTAAAACTAAACAGTCGAATGTGTGGCTATATTTCACAAGAAAGGGTCATCCACTATCATTTTGTGGCTTTTGTAAAGTATCGGTTCAGGGACCGTTTTGGCACCGGTACAGTTTTAAAAGTATTGATTTGGCACCGGTATCGAAAAAACCCCAAACAATACCCAACCCTAGTCGTATATCACTACCAATTGGTGTAATAGGACAACATGTAAACTCAGAGTCATGCTAATACAAGACATTAATGGGCCCAAGCCTAAAGCCAGGTCACGCCCTGAAGCTGCTGCAATGGGATGTATCTGTGTGGCCCAAGCATTTGAGCACAAATCACAAGCCATAAGAAGGCCACGAAGGTTGATGTCTACTTTACATAACACAGCTTTCCCACAGGCACTCTGTAATTAAGTCAGCGGCTTGGGCTCCTTCGCCATCAGCTTTTACATCTTCCTTCCTTCCAGTCACTCTCTTTTACTGTAATTATGCCACGCTCCATCCGTCATTTCAGGTAATTGGTGTTTCGCCCTTTGCAATTTCAGCCCTCAAGTGCCCCTCACTCCACATACATGAAAGGAAAGATGCTTAAGATTGCAGCTTGCTTTTCTTCCAACTTGTCCAGGTCACAGTGATGATGATCTTCATCATGCACAGGCTTTCAATTACACTCTTTAAAATGAAGGTCGGTCTTTGGCACAGCACCACAGAAGAACACAGTTGTTTTGGCCAACCCTGTGGAATCTTTTATCATTAAAGACCTAAAGCAATAATGTAAGGGTTCTATATCAGGGTCCTACAGCCGTATATCCCGGAACCTGTTTTCACAAGTATACCCGTACTGAACAAACAGATTTTGGTCCAGAACAAGAGACTAAAGAGTCTTGTATGAATAGCCATACAAATATATAAGGACAGCTATTCTCGAATATTTATTCTTTACTTTGGAATTAGTTTTTCTGTTTGATATGAATTTTTTAGGCCACAAAAGTGTAGCCTAAAATACCATTCAAAGGCGTTTAGATACAAAAGTTATAGTTCAAATGTGAAATATGTAGAAATATGCATATAGATCGGATCGGATGCTTACCAAAAATGTTTAAATCCATTAAAAATATTCATGTACTAAAGCATTAAATGTATTAATCTATATTAATGTATTAATCTGTGTTTTTTTTTTTAAACATGAAGCAGGTCACTATAAAACTCAAAAATATAAATGAATTCTTTAGTCTATTTATTTGGTCGTTAACGAGTAATTTCCCTGCAAGTATAAGTTGGTATGCAATCCAATCAAATATTTTAAATATAACCGATTATTAAAATGCCTGTTTCTAATTGCTAAATGCAATGAAAAATCTTAAAAATCAAGACTGCCTGCACAGTGCTCCTTCTGAATAGAGAATTCTGTTTCTTTGCCTGACACAAGCATTCAGTTGCACAACTTGTATAATCTCCAAAGGAAAGCACTGCTAATAGAATGCTTCTGAGCATCCACACAATGATTACTGAGCACAAACCCAAGCATCAGTGTCAGAATTTATTAGAGATTAGAATCAGAATCAGAAATTGTGTAATCGATCAGCAGGTGCCTACAAACTTCATGGACTTACAGGTTATGTAGTTCAGTGTAAGATACAGACAAGTACAGCACGCCATTAAAAGGTTGTTGTTTCTTACCTGGGTCTTCTGAAGGTGAGGCCATAGTGCTGGCAAGCCAGACCCACAGTGGGTGTATATACGATGGGCATGAACCGTTCTATGTCTGACGTCAACACGCGGTAAAAAAGCTTCTCGTTGCGGTCCTGAAGACCCATCAGGAAGACATATCTGTTAAAAGAGGAAAAAGTAACAAACTGTGATGATGATGGTGATGATGCTAGTGATGATAATGATGATGATGATGATGACGATTAGATAGCTGGCCCACATCTCTGATTTGACATTAAATACAAACCAAACAGACATCAAATGCATTTCTGTGAGGTGTATATGCTTTGTGTTACTATTCGTTACTATTTTCAAGCTATGTTTTGAAACGGTATTCCATAATTCTAAGTCAATGTCTCTCTCATTTAAATATGTGTGACCAGAAGAAACCCTGGTTCGCATTAGTGGGTACATAACCTATGGACTTCTCTCAAAAGATAACGAAGTGCTATGGGCAGTGTCAGTAGGAGGTTAAGTAACTTGCGTACCAGAGATAATAGAACAATTGTATTATTTATTATAAATTTTTCTTTTAAAATAATATATGTAAGAGTAACAGCACAGTTCATATGAAGGTGTCTGTGGGTGTTGAAAATGTTCATAAACACAATAACAAGGATGAAATTCGAGGCTGAGCTGGGGGACCTCCTGGACAGTATGAAATCGCATTTTATGGTCACTGTCAAAAGGGACCAATGAATGCAACGCAATATAGTTACATCTTGTGTACGGAAATGAACGAGAGTTACAAAATTAATTATGTTTGAATATATTCCAATGAATAAAATATTTTCTTTTCTACTAATTACAGTTGGAATTAACTGAAAACGTAAAATGTGTTTTTGTTATCGCCGGCAATCACAGTAGCTTCTAAAGGTTCATTTACTTTGAAATGGAGAGAAAATAAACCCAAAACAACGGAAACATGGATAAGGTTGAGACATAGCAAGACGTACAGATCAAATCCTCCAGGGTAATTTCCCAGCAATAAAACTTCAGCCAACCGCTGCCGTTTCCACACTGAGTAGTAATGGCAGGTTAAGATCTCTCCTGCTTACATTACAAACCTTCAGAAAAACACACAGATGCTCCTTCTAAAGTCCTAGACACCCTGGAGACCACGTCTGTACTGCAAGTACATTTCTGATACAGTTAAGAATCCAAGTGTATCTCGAAATTGCATATGTGTTAATTACACTGGGGATGCTGGGGACATTTTTTGTTGGGCTAGTTGTTAATATTCTGTTTTTAACACTGTATGACATACTGTTCTCCAGTGGTGAACCATAATTATTAGAGTTAGACTTCTGGTTTGGGTCATAAAGGTCAAAAAAACACTAACAGATCTCATTTCTGCAAATGCCCCAACGGGACTGATTTATTAGCCCTAAATTAACAGTGATTCACTTTAAACCTGGAAGGGACAAAAATGTTGTAAATATTTGTAGTTTGTGAAAGAGTTGTCAGAGAAATTAGTGTATTTTTTAATAGAAGGCAGCAGTAATACAACAATAAAGCTGCAGCCTCCACGTTCCCTTTCGAACTGACATGGACTCCCATTCATATTCACCGTCAGTGAGGTGAAACTTAAAACTGAAATAAAATAAATACTGCCAGAGATTAACTATAAATTAGGATTCTGTTAAATAAAATTGAACAAAAATGTAGACGCTTGTTTTTTCTGAAGGCCTAGAAGGTTTCCTCACACACACAAAACAGTGGGACAAATAAAGGCTTATCTTATCTTTGCTGTTATGACATAAACATGGACAGCCGTAGACTACATAGCATTACAAAAAATTATTGTTTCAACTATTTTGTCCATTTATTCAGCCTTTTCATATATAACAGTTCATCGTTACGTACCAGAAACCTAACCTTCCTATATACATTAGGTATTAAAAGCTTATTTTGGTTTGAGACAAGTGTGTGATAATATAGGCACGAAGCTTGAACAATGCTGAGTAAATGCTAATATTAGCGTCCTCCTTCCATCCATCCTTTATCTGAGCCCCTTATCCTTAACCAGAGGTGCTGGAGACTATCCCAGTGGTCATGGGATGGAAGAAACACCCAAGAGTTCCATTAAGGCAGACACACAAACACACTCATGGACATATTCACATTAAAAAACATTCAGTTGAGCATTTAGTTATAGCTGCTAGCAATTTAGCAGCTAGTTATATCAGCCTTGTAGTTTTAGTTCAGAGTTGAAGAAGCCAGCTTCAGATTCACTATATTTGGCTTAAAGGGAAAAGCTGCATCAGTTTGCCTTAATAGACACAGACTGAAATGTATTGTGCCACGTTTATGCAGGAGAAACAAATATCTGTATTCTGGATCAAAGCTACAGCTGCTATTGGACCCACTATTCCGGGATTTGTATGGTCATTTCACTCGCATATACAGAGAAGAAAATGATGCAATGATGATAATTTTGTTGAAAGAGAGAGGAGAGAGAAAGCTTAAGTGTGCAAAGCCCAGCCCAGCCCAATCTGAAAATAAACACATACTCCACGAGAAGGAGACACACCCTGTGCATGCTGTAGACTGGGAACCAATCCCAGCTGTGTCATGTGTCCTCCACAACCCCACTGGAACAAGTTCTGGTGGAGAAGGAAAGATGGCAGAGTCCATTCTCACCAAGCACATTGCACTTAAGAGAATAAGGGTTTCTTCAGGCATCTTCAGGGTTTGTATGTGATGATTTAAACATGCAAACTGTACCCATATGCTGTGTGGAATACAGAAGCAGGACTGATACTTTATCCTATGTTTGACATAACAACAATGAATAGTAATAATTAAAATATAAAATTTCCTGATGAGTGACTGTGCAATTCCCAAGTTGCTATGGCATCACTGGTGGTTGCTAATGTGTTCCTAAGTGGTGGTTATATTATAAATTTCAATCTGTTGTGCATTGGTTGCCACAGTATCCCAGGTAATTGGTATTGTTTTTGCATCACTCTGATATACAGTGGGAGTTTGCATGTTCTCCCCGTGACTGCGTGGGTTTCCTCCCACCACTAAAAACATGCATGCATTGGGGATAGGTCGATTGAGCACACTAAACTGCCCCTAGGTGTGACTGTGGCATGAATGGTTGTCTGTCTCTATATGTGGCCCTGCAACATGCTGGTGACTATCCAGGGTGTACCCTGCCTTCGCCCATAGCAGCTGAGATAGACAAACGTTATTTATTCCCACGGGAAAAAAATGTTGATACACAGAAACCATACATCCAATTAAAAAAGCTGCACAAAAGCTCATAATTTCTGAACAGACAAAACAATCTGGAATCGTGTGGTGTCAAAGTCTCAAAAACCAGCAAAAGAAGGAGAAGCCAAAAAAAAAAAAAGAAAATTAAGGAGAAGCAAAAGAAGAGGAAGAAGAAGAAGAAGCATATGAAGAAGATGAAGAAGAAGCAGAAGATGAAGAAGAAGCAGAAGAATATGAAGAAGAAAAAGCATTTACAATAATAGGCATCATTAGATTACAGATAAATGACAACCATTTAAAATACCATGAGCAAAATTATTAAATAATACTTGCAAACAGTATCCCAACAATCTTGAAAAACTGTTCATACCAAACTGTTCTCATGTCAGTCCTCTTCTGTTTAATTATGGTTTAATGAAACATTCTACCTCAAGCACACAAACACTAGCTAATGCCCCACATGCCAGCCAGAAAAGAGTCAGAGATATGAATCAGGATTCAGGAGTGGCCTTTGGCCTTCAGTTTCTTTGCAGGAAAATGAGCATTTGTTTTTCCCTTTGAGCTTGTGCATATTTTTGTATAGATTTTTTTTGTCTAGTTGGTGGGCAAAAGCAGCATATTTTGAAAGCCTGTGCAGACGTTTTACAGGCAGCTTATACGCAAGAAGCAGCGGAAAGCAGTGATTTAAGTGTTTAAGTGTTCTGGGCCATGTTAACGAGCATGCAAAACTCTGGATACCTCTCGAAAATAGACAGAAAAAAAGCTATTTTCCTCTACCTGCACCTCTCCCTCTATTCCTCTGCTGCTGCTTTTCAAGTGATGTTACAAGTCTAAACCATCCAATTTTAACTAAAAGAGCATAATTCTTCTGATTAAATGAGCATCCTGAATGACATTTACTGGCCATTCAGCAACACCTGACTGCACCGGAATGCTCGGTTGCTGGGGTTTAGATGGCATTCAGTCCATTCGACAGCTTAATATCTGCCTTTCGCCTGCAGGCCCTGACTTACAATAGACTCCTCTCAAGCATGAGCCGCTGTAGCCTGTGAGGAATTTTTCTATTGAAGAGATATACTTAAGGCAAGACACCACAGATAAATTGAATATTTTTTCCAAAAAAATAATATTTTTTAAACATTTTAATAATTTATAATTCAAATTTTATTGAAGACATGCTCCAAAGTAAAGGACTTTACACAACAGATTATTAAAATCTCAGTTTTAAGTCCAGTACTACACCACTATATTTTTTTTTTCAGGACAGTGTGAATGAATATTTCTTGAATGCAAGTATTCCAGGAGCTGAGATGTTTAGTTCTATACATTAAAAAAAAAACCCATTTTGAGAATAATGGTGTTAAGAATGCCTCAGAATTGCATATCCCAGTGTGATCCCAAAAGATAAGCCGGATTTATGTGAATGTTGTTTTAGTATATAAAGAATAGACACTTCTATTTAGATTCTAAAGGAATTCTACAGAAGCTGTTTAGTGATATATAACACGACATGATTGGAGGAAGCCAAGCTTCATTAATGTAGCTGACAAGTACAATCCAGCTATTGGCAGTTTCTGCTACTATTCCAATAAGCTTTTTACCCAATGATGAGACAAAGAAATCTCCAAGGATCACAGCTGTAGATTTGCAGAATATAAGCAGCATTTCGGAGTCACCAAAACATAAATTAGACTCCACCAAACAACCAACAAATTATAAGAAAGCCATGCCAGAAGAAAACCATTTCTTTCTTTATCATTAAAGCATCTAGAGTTCACATAATGATACTAGAATCGAGTTCTATAACCAGATGATACAGAAATAGAGCTTTGTAGCAACAAACGGTCAAGCTGTGTTTGGTGTCAAAAAGGAGGGTGGTTATACAGAAAAGAACTTCCTTCCCTCGAGTGAGTATGGTGGAGATTCTGTGATATTTTAGGGTATTTATTCCTCCAAAGGAACCTATAAGCCAAATCATTCATCCAAATAATAACATGTCTAGTTTCTGCCTAAGTATCATTCCAGTCTACCACCTCACTTTGTATACCTTTCATATTACACCCTGGACTTTCAGTAGCACCTGCACTTTATATTGTGTATTTTTTGTTTACTTCTGCAACAGGCACCTTTATGTCATGTTATTTGATAACCTTATAATTTTAAACCTTACAATTCACAATATACTGTTACACTGAGATATTGTCTGTTGTTTTGCTTCAGAATTACATCCCATTCATAATACTGTTACGTTGCTTTATTATCTATTTATTGTGTCTCTGTCCTAGCGAGCACTTTGTTCAATGCTGCTAACTGACTCTTGTGCAATAATCATAGCTATGGTGCAACGCTAGCCAATCTAGAAGTATTACATCCTGACCACACTATACTGTTACAATACATTACTGTTACATTGTTGTATTGTCTACTACTCATATTGTTTCCATCATAATTTGCAGAATGTTGCTATATGGGCACTGTGGCCCATGGAGAAACACTATTTGCATGAACCCAGCTGCTGATGACATTAAAGCACCCTTGAAGCTTGAGTCAAATCCACACAAAAATGCCTCAATATTGACAAACTCAAGCTTTTGACATGGCCATGCTTGTCTCACAGAATCCTAATGGGTTAGCTAACTAGAAAAGTTCAATAGGGAGGGACTAGGATCCAAGAGGATTGGTCTCAAACTGCTTGCTCTGCATTCTCCAATTATGAGATATTACTGGACTCACTGGTGTTGTTTTGGCGAATGGAGGATGAACAAAGAAAGAAATGTTTTTCCTTTTTGTGCAAGAAGAAGATAATCCAACACTTCTGACTTATTTTTACAAAAGATGCCAGTGATCAAGGAACTCACATAGTTCCCTAAGCAAGTTCATAGGTGTCAAATTGGCTGGTTTTTATCTGATTTATCATTTTGTTCTGGTATGGAAGGATGGAAACAGCAAAACACTGCTTTAGTTCAGAACAATTCCATTAACTGTTTCATTCCATTTCTGAGTCCTGGCAGCCCGTAATGTAAAATATGGTGCAGAGGTAGTGCTGTTATACATTAGTATGCCGAAAAAAGTCTCTAAACAGGCTTTGTACCCTGCGCTGAGGACAGTCTAACAGGAAACTAAATAAACATATTTCCTCAGAAGATCTGAATATTGTCCTAAACACAAATATTTGTGTTGAAAAATGCTGGTGTATGGACTAAAACTCATTAGTGATATCAAAACAGTTTTAATAGTGCTATTTAAAGAATGAATGCCATGCACGCTAAGGGAAAAGGGGCTAGGAAAAGTGACCTCGTCCAGCCACAGCTGTCGTTTGCAGTTTAACAAATCAAAACACAGACCGTAATGCAAACAGAAAAGGGGCTGTGAAAAGACAGGGATGTCATAACTGTTAGGCAGGACATGTAAAAGCATCAGAGGATGGAATGCTAGGAGGTAGTGGCAGGGCATGAGAAAAGAACAGGCCACTCAGAGATTTGAGAGTACACAGTGAAAAAAACAGGAAAACAGGAGCTACAATAGCTGGAAAAATGCTCATGTTAATAACGGCCTGAATATACCTGCCCCCAAAATCTGTGGCTTCAACAGCTGTGGCATAATTCATAAGAGGTAACAAACTCTTGATTCCTTGCAGAAAACCAAGGTGTTACAGAGAATATTGACATCTATATTATGAAGTAGTCAACAGTTGTGCCAAAGCGGGTTTAAGCATTTGCAAGTGAAAGTATAGTGCATTTGACTTACACTAAAAAAAGGAGAAAATAAATGATACATACATTAGATCACAATTTAAAAATGACTGGGCAGTGCTGAGAACAATAAACATAGTTTTGTAAATATACAAAGCAGAGTACATTTACAGAGTTTTTTTTTTTGTTAGAGTGGATGAAACATTGTAATTTTTTGCTTATAAACACCTATTTTTGGGGTGGGATGTATTAGCAAAGTTGATGTATAAAAGATCTGAGTGACAACGTTAAAATTGTGATTGACTGAGGGCTGGGTCTGGACATCTCCAAACCCATAGTTCTTGTAGGATGCTCCTTATATGCACTGGCTGTAGCTACCAAAAGCGGAAGGACAACAAGTGAACCAGTGACAGAATCATGGGCGCCCAAGGCTCACTGTTCTGATCCAACAGATGAGCTACTGTTGCACAAATTGCTGAAAAAGTTCCTATTGGCTATGATAGAAAGGCGGCAGAACACACAGCACATCACACTTTGCTGTCTATGCAGCTGCGTAGCCGCAAACCGGTCAAAATGCCCATGCTAACCTCTGTCCACTGAAAGTGCCTATAATGGGCAGGTGAGCATCAGAACTGGACCATGGAGCAATGTATGTGCATCACTTACCCTTTTCTGGGCAATATATTGCATTTCCAAAGAACTGTTTAATATTTTTACTGAAAAGGCCACATTTAGGTTTCCCTTTAGTCCCTTTACAGGCATAAACATTATACAGTCACGATTCTATGGACACCCCTCCTAATTAGTGGGTCTGGCAATTTCAGCCACACCCATTGCAAACAGGTGCATAAAAACAAGTGCACAGCCCTGCAATCTCCATAGATAAACATTGGCAGTAGAATGGGTCGTACTGAAGAGCTGACTTTCAACGTGGCACTGTCATATAATGCTGTCTTTAAAAAGTCAGTCTGTCAATTTCTGTACTGTCAGAGCTACACTACATTCCTTACTACATTTCTTACATTCTGAGCCCTTAGCCTATGATTGCCCTATGTTCTTAGACTGTACTCTGTTTAGCAGCTTTCTTATTGTTTCTTTGTTAGTTTTTTATACCAAATTGATATGCACTTAAAATGATTATTTGACAAAATACCTGTGCTGGATGCAGGGCAAAACCTTTAGAGACTGCCTTGTGAAACAGTCAAAAAGAGTTCTAGTTTAATTTTACACAGTCATTTTGCAACCTCTCTTTATCTATTAGAATCAATTATATCATTTCTGACTGGCTGCATTCAGAAGGAACCCAGAAACACTTCTTATGATGTCTGCATGAATGGGCAGAATGAATAGATGGATTTGTATAAATAAAAAAAGAACTTGACCAGGCCTGCATAGTGCCCTGACCTTAGCCCTATTCAATCCAGGGATGAATTGCAACGGCAGCTACAAGCCAAGCCTTATCACCCAACATCAGTTCCTGGGCTCAATTCCTGTGCCTGAATGGAAACAAATCACCGCAAACATGTTTCCAATTATTGTGGGAAGCTTTCCCGGAAGAGTAGTTGTTACAGTCACAAAGGGGGACCAGTGCTAATAGACATGTTTTTGGAATGAGATGTTCTTTCAGATGTGATATTCAGTTGTCCACATACTTTTGTTAATTAAGTCTAACCTGAGAATCATTGATAATTAAGCATGTAATTTGTAGAGACTGTTAGGTGGGCTGATGTAATTCTGTCCTCTACTGTCTCACCTGTCCAGGTCATCTTTCTTGAGCTCGTAGTTCCGAAGGACCCGGAGAAGCTGGACGTCCTGGCTGAGGAAGGCGGGGGGTAGCAGGCCATGAATGCCCAGCTGCAGCCGCTCCTCCAGGGAGAATGCCATTCCCTAAAAAAACAACCAAACATGCAGCTTACATAACCACTCAGAATGTATATTTATTTTAATGATTAAGATTTCATTTGAGTTTTCAGTTTGATAGAATATTAGGCACACACACTTGGACAGGTAAATAAACAGGTACTATTTTATATTGTTAGTGTATGTTCTTGTAACAGAAGGCAAACTGCAGCTATAAGGCTAGTGTTGCTAGCAAACACTGGAGCTCAATAGTCACCAAAACCGTCCAAAAAGAATTCCATAAAAATACTGCACCAAAACTCTCACCTCACTCAAAACACATTGAGATCTTCATTGAGGTGGCACAGACTTGTTCATGTGGTTTAGGTTATAGTCCTCTAATTTATGAATGCATTGTGACTACCCTAGTGTTGTCTGAAAATGTTGCCAGTAGCCTGGATGGTTTTTTTTGTTTTTGTTTTTTATAGCTCCCAGTAAGTCACAATTTGTCCTAAACTACACTGACAAGTCTGTGCCTCCTTAATGAAGACCTTACTGCAGTTTCCACAGGTTGAGAAAAGTTTTGGCGCTGTATTTTAATGGAAACAATTTTAGCTATTTGGGTGACTACTGAATTATAGTGTTTGAAAGCAACATGAGCATGGCAGCTGCAGTTATATACAAACGAAAGCAAAATGTGGACACCAGTGCTGTTGGGCTACACCTAGGGCAAGTGAAAATGATTCAGTGTTTTTTATGGAACCATTCCTTTAAGTCTAAACCCACATGTGAAACAAACACAAATCTGTATTTGCAAACACAAATATGTATTTGGATGACTGGAAGGGATTTTTCCTATCCTATAAAAAAAAATCAAACTAGCTGACATGGAACTATAAAGACAACTTTATTAGCTTCTTTGAGTACTTGATGATCAAGTACTCAAAGAATGATCAGCCCTATCATCAATAGAGACTGGTTTTGGAATTCAAATGCGAATTATTTAATGCTATTTAAGCATGCTCTTTAAGAGGCAGCTGAAAATAATACAATAATATAATCCAATAATTAAAAATTCATTAATACACCATAGTAAGTAGTAGTGAGCCAGTGTACTTACATTTAATGCCTATTGATCTATTACATCTACTACCACTACTACTGGGCCTTTACCTGGATACTCAACAGCAGTGCAACCAAATCCTGTAAACATCCATGTTGTTTAACAATGGAAAAGTTCACAACTTGAACCAAAGTTGCTCCAAAGGTAAAATCAATTCACACAACAGCATGATCCACACAGAGCCATGGCAACACATACACAGAAACTCTGCGTGGCCGGCTGCAAACCTTGACCTCTACCCTGACCCTGACCTTTCCAAAATGCCCCCGAGCTAACACTCCATTAGGGAGCGTCACTCCATAAGAAGTTACACTCACAGCTGTGGAGGGCAGTCCTAATGAAAGGAGAGAGTATAAACACAGGGCTAAACTTTAGCCTCTGCCACACTCCTGGAGAAGGATAAAGCTGTCATCACCAACGGCGACAGACTGGCCCTTTGCAAATTTTACTGTCTTGTCATAACTTTTTACTTACAAGTGCAGATTCCCTAACCGATCACAAGACTGGTGTGGCTTGTCCTACCCGCACAGCTTTTATAAAACTATGTCCTCCTGTGGCGTCACTCAGTTGGAGCTAAACTTGCATAACCTAGCTATCAAGCTAACACATCTGTCGTCCGTCTGTTCATCCATTCATCGGTGCATCCATGCATTCATTCAACTTGCCATGCCAGCAATCCCTGGTTGCACATCCAGCAGTAAAGCAAATAAGAACTTTAGTAAGGTGGTTTGGTGTGGTGGCGGAAAAGCACTTTCGTTTTGTCAAAAGGGAGGGTTTCATTTTTGGCTTGTTCATTTTTTGTAAAAGATTGGGGCACAGCAGGGTGCAACAAAGAAATGTTACCAGAGGAAATACTGTAATAATAAGAATAATAGTCAAGGATAGACAAAGTCGAGGAAAAACAACGGCAGCAAAAGTCAAAACCAAAAATGTTTTTATGGACATTACTGATATTTTAAATGGGAATTTCACTAGTGGTTTTATGTGAAATGGTGCACTGTAGAGAAATGTACTCGGATTTCTTTTCAGTGGCTGTGATACAAACCGTGTGTTGCGATGTCTACAACACAAATATAGTCATTTGCTTTAAAATTTTTCTTAATGTGTGTGAATTGTTCATACTATGTGCTGTCATGTGGTGTGTTCACTCATGACTATAAGGGGCCACTTTACCTTATATGTAAAATGCTGACTATACTTTTGCACAGAAGAACAAGACATTATTAAGTGGCTTGAGATATTTCTGACACGTTTCTGTTCTGAGGCAGATCAGAATAATAACATTTTGAGTGGTCTGAATGCCAAAAAGCCACCTGAAATCCAACTTTTGAGAAACCAGAATTCACTCAGATTCAAGTCACATTTGCAGGTGGTCTAACACAAGGTCATGGGCAAGGGCAGTGATAACGAAGCCAGAGTCACTTTAGAAATGTCAAGAGTCAAGAGACTGGGTCTGAAAACCTTCTGTAACTGGATCCTGGACTTCCTGACTGGGAGACCATGGCTAGCCAAGACTGGGAGCAACTTCTCCAGCACCCCCTCCCTAAACACAGGGCCACCCCCACCCATGGCTGTATGCTTAGCCCTCTGCTGTTCACACTGCTGACCTACAAATGTGAAGCAATGCACAGTTCAAACCATCATCAAGTTTACTTATGATACAACTGTGGTGGGTTTGATCACTGAAAACAACAAGATGGTTTAAAGAGAGGTGGTGCAACTGCTAATTGACTGGTGCAGAGCCAACAACCTCTGAATCTCTGAATGTGAACAAAACACAAGAGATATTAATTGACTTCAGGAGAATATGCTGTGAATTCTCCGCCAAACATGAATGGCTCCTCAGAGTCGATCCTCCAAAGCACCGAGTTCCTTGAACCTCATGTTAATCCTCTACACCAGCTCCATAACCAAGAAGGCCCAGCAGCATCTCTACTTTCTGTAAAGACTGAGGAGCGCACACATCGCCCCCAAATCCTCACTACATTCTACAGGAAGACTATAGAGAGCATTCTCTGTAGCTGTATCCTGCCTTGGTAATTGTGCCACATAGGATTGCAAGACCCACCAATAGGGGCAGCTGGTAGCCTAGTGGTTAGGGCGATCAGAAAGCTGTTGGTTCGATTCCCAGGACCACTAAGCACCTCTGAGGTACCCTGAGCAAGGTACTGTCCCCATACCCTGCTCCCCGCTGCCTGCTGCTTCACTTGGGTTAAATGCAGAGGAAGAATGTGTGCTGTGGTGTGTTCACGTATGACAGAATGGTAACCTTCACTTCAGTGGATGGTAAACATCATCGGGGGCCCCCACCCCTCTGTTACATTTACACCACATGCTGCATCTACAAGACCAGCATTGTGGATAACTCCACACACACCTCCCACACCTTCATCTACCAGAAGGCCTTCACTACCAAGATGGGGAACAATTCCCCCCGCCCCAGGCCATCAGACTCCTAAATCAGAGCAGAATAAAAACTGTACATCAGCTTGGAAACTGCTTTCTTTTTCCCCAATCACATGTCACAGGCATACAAAGACTAAACTGTTCAACATACACAAAAAAATTGTTCCTCACCTACCTCTGTCAATGCCCACCATTTATTACATACTATACATTTGTCTAAATCCTGTTGCGGTTATTTGCACATTATTTATTGCTGTCTACTACAAACTTCGAATCTTTTTACACACTTTAAATATTCTGCTGCTCGAAAACTGTAAACTAATACTGCATTCACTCACACTGTTGACTGCACTGTATGTTGTCTTGTCCTGTATTGTACAGCTGCTCTTGTGGTTTTGTACTCTCTCTCTAACAGTCCTGTGGGTGACGCTTGTATACTCTTGCAGTGTTCTGTTTTTGTTCTTTGTGTTGCACCATGGTCCTGGACGAATGTCATTCTATTTCACTGTGTACTGTGTATATCGCTGAAATGACACTAAACACCTATTTAAGTTGACTTGACTTGATTTGGCTCTATACAAACAAACAAAATAAATAATAATCAGATCATTTCCATGAATCTGAACCATCACCGCCATGGCCCCATTTGGGGTCAGTTTCCCAGGCCTCATGTTATTATAGCTTTTCTTGCGCGGTCGCAAAAAGTAGTGCGTAGTCGACAGGAGAAGATCGATCCGCAAATTTTTGAATCAATATCGTATTTTTTGAATGAGAATCGATATTGATCGGTGAATCGATTTTTTGAACCCAGCCCTACTAACACACACTCTAACTCTAACTTATAAAAGTCCATCACATATCAGAAAGCCATACAAACAGATTGTCTTTTTGTGTGGGTCTGTGATTTTCCTCAATGCTCTTAGCGTGTTTTGTTTGAGCTCCAGCTGTTAACACTATAAGGTTGTTAGTACACTGCAAAAACTCCTGATCTAACCAAGACTTGGAATCTTATTTCTAGCATAAAAAGTCTTCTTGCTCTTGTTTTGAGAATAATATAC
>JBBPCY010012271.1:0-15452 GCA_037974405.1 Brachyalestes nurse
TTAATGAACAAGACTATAGACAGTTAGGCCCTCTACGGCTAACAGAGTTGGTTTTAGTGTCCAGAGAGGTAAATATTACGACACACCCCTTTCAACTCCCAGAGTCATCCTTCCCGTCCAGATGCAACGCTACCACCTCTTTAATCCTGTTAGCTTTCACCGCTAGGTGGCCGGGCTCTGGGCGGTACACCTCCTAATAAAACCTTTTTTACACCGGCAGTAATTTCAGGCAGTAACCGATTCAAACAAGCTCTCCTGCAAGTCTTTCTGACCTTCCTAGGCGGAGTTAGTCCAAAATCCACAAGGACCGCCTCAGGCTTTGGCTGACAATTGCTCGGTCCACTTATCCTGTAGCCGTAATTTACATTTATAGCCTTGTAGCCAATCCCTAGAGCTTTACAACAGACTGCTCTCAGGTCAGTCAAGCGCTCCCAGCGCCTCATGTGCATTTGAGTCTCTGGGTTGATTTTTTTTTTAGGCTCAAACAAAGGAAAAAAAAAAACAACAAACAAAAAAACAAGACCAAATTCAGGATATTTGAGGACATTTGATGGGATAATTGCCCAGCAAATAAGAATTTCAAGGGGAAAGAGGAGCGACGGTCCAAAGAGACACACTGGGGAGGCACGCATTTCTAAGTGTCTATAAGCTGGCTGGTTGTGATAAAACTGCTGGGGAGTTTTGTTGTGTTTTGACCAAGTTTTTGTGCGATTTAGTTTTGGACAATGGTCAAACGGTAGCTGAACAATCAGGTTTTTCAAATGTTATTTAATAAAAATATCTTCTCAAAATCCCCTACCCCCCACCCCAAATTGTGGTAAAAAGTGTGTATGTATGTGGACTAGGTGAGCTGGTATGGAATAACTTTGGCACATTTTAATATCAGGAAAAATGAATGGCGACATAAAGGCAACACCAGTATTTTGTCCATCATGCAGCCCCAATTCAATTTTCAAGTTGTAAAAAGTCTTATGAAGAAACATCTGAGAAGTTGTTACCTGTGGATAGTGAGGTAGAGCCTCATGAGCTCAGTGAACTGGGTGTCACTGTAGCCTAGCATGTTGGTGAAATTGTGGGACCAATCCAAGTTAGAGTCAATAGCTCCAATACTGCTGCCCTCACGATACAGGTTGCGGTAGATCTTAGCAGCCACGCAGGGAAGCTTGGCAATTAAGTCCATTGAGTCCTCATACACAAACTAAACCAGAAAGGATTTAATAAATACTTTAATACTTTAATGAGTGGTGTGTTTAATTCAAAATACAATTTCCAGTCCACTTTGTATTCAGTTTAGATTAATTAAACCCAAATGCCTCACCTCCCAGTACTTGCTCTTGTGGACTCCTTCAGAGTAGGCTCGGGCAAAGCTGCTTTCACTGTTCAAGGCGGTGATGGCAGCGCTAAACTGGGACATGGGGTGTAGGTTAGTGGGGAAGTTATCCAGCATGGTGACCACGTGGGAGGGGAGAGCTGCACGCTTAGCCCATTCCTTAGACAACCAGGTTACCTTTGTGGACAAAACAGATGTAGTGTTAGGGCTATTGATGAATAGTTAGGATTTTTCTGATACTACTACTTTTTTTAATTAGTGTGATTACATCAGCAATCACACGGTTGTAGTTTTATTTTCTTTATTAGTGTGACTGCAGAAGGAATCATTTAAAAAAAAATAAAATAAAAAATCTTTGACAATACAGCTAAAGAGGCAGGAAGGGAACAAAAGGTGGATAAACTCAAACGCAGAGAACTAAACGCGGAGCAAAACACACAGCAGACTCTAACAGACTTCGAGACACTACAGCTCATGTCAGTTATAAAAAAATGATGTGTGTCACTGTTGTGGTTTCATTCAAAGTAAGTAGCCCGTGAACACGGTTACACATTCAGACGCGCTTAACCATGAAGGGCTTGGTAAGAGGCAGTGAGTAGACACCCCTCCGTGGTTCAGCGGTGAGATGCCAGGCACTGAATGAACAAGACATGTTTAGGTGTCTCCAAACACTGTTTTTTGGCAACCATGCAATCACAGAGGAAATACATCTAGTTTCTCACTAGATGTGCTGCTACATTTATTCATTATTTTTACACATGGAAGAGCCTCTCCTCGGCAGTTGCATTTGTTCAAATGCTTAAAATGTCTGAACTTAAAGAGCTTCTGAGGACAAAAAACTACACTCTGAAACGACACTTATTCATGCTCACAGTTTTGGCAGTGCATATCGAAAGTAAATTTAAGTTACATTGACAGGGATCACACACAAATCAAATTCCAGTCCCCGTCCCTACAAGGTAATGCATTAAAGCAGTCCAGTCCCGCAGAGTAATAGCTAATCTTATAATCACATAAGGACAGGAGAGAGAATCTCAAAGAATGGCTCTACACAGCCACTGAGGCCATTCAAGAGGCAGACATGCAATCCAACAGGTTTTCAAATGTAGAAACATTTGTGAAAACATTTTTTAAAATCCCCCACAACCCTTAGACACAGGTTTACAGGTGCACTTCACAAAAATGGGATTCTGCGCCGGCCCAAAATTACCCGGGATGCCCGATGGCCAGTCCAGCGCTAGGTTCGATCCCTGTACGGGCCAGCTTTCTGCCTTTATAAAGCAATTTCCACCAGGATCAATAAATTTTTCTGAGCCGTACCTTCCTTTAACAGAAGCACGTTCATGCTTCTCTATAATCTCGTCTTTGTTTTGGGACATTAAAAGCCTTTGAGACTGATGCGGCACAAATGCTAGGGAATTATTTTCTCCTTACTATGAAGTTTGGTGTCTTAAACAAGCGTCAGGACACAGCTTGTAGCCTGTAGCTACTCCGCAGCCATCAATATTTAAGCGAACTGCCGAAACCATAATGTTTATTTTTATTTTTAGGAAGAATAATTAAATCATAAGTAAACCAAGGAAAAAGACAGCCTTACCAGAACTTTGTCTGCTAAAGCTTGTTTACCCCCTACACCCCCCTGCATCAATCTCAAAATTTAGCTTTAGTGCCCTCTGTTGATGGAAATCCGTCGTAGCGACAGAAAACTTTAAATCCGTTTCAGGTTTCTATACATTTTTTCAGGTTTCACTGAATTCATTACTTGCATCTAAGACCCTAGATAAGATGACTTTGTTAACCATCCTCACCTGTTCCTCGGTGGGCACCTGACCTGTGACCAGAAGCCAAAAGAGTCCCTCAGGCAGCGGTTCAGCCCCTCCTGCAGCTTTCGGCAACAGCTGTTGACATTCTGGAATGCTGTAGCCACGGAAACGGATGCCCTGGAAACCACAAGTAAAAAAATGAGCAGGTTCAGTGTGTGGACACATTTATCTGTAATAGATTATGAAAGTCTGATGCAACATCTGAGCAAGGAAAATTCATCTGAATCAGTATGAGGCAAGGTGGCTCACTGATCCAAATAAGCTCAAATATGATGAAATAAAAGCTGCCAGTCTGCAACATTTATGACATGGAACTCACCTCATCAGGGTCGAGTACAGAGGTCTCATATACTAGGCCTTTCATGCCCCTCATTCCACCATAGACCTGTTCAGAAAATATAAATGTTTCATTATGTGTATGCACTTACACATAATACTCCCATTTTAATAATTAATAGGACAAACTGCAGGCCAAAATGTGAATGTAAATGAAAAACAATACCAAAATTATGCCATGGTTATTAAAGACAATGAAATTGTAGCTTAATATCTGTTAGATACTTATGTAATCAGTGCAGGGGGGTGGGGGTGATGCCAAAAATAGCAACGAATATGACTCAGCTAAAACAGGAGCAGATCATAGTGGCATCACACCATGATCTTAAGAGCCTTGAAAAGCCAGCCAGCCAATCAGAGCCCAGGGATGTCCACACATTTTCCCCCTATGACCTGAAATATATGCTCAATAGTAAACAAGGGCCACAAAATACCCTCTAAACTTGCATATAAAAAAGCCTATCAACTGTATGTCCCAAAGACATTTAGTTACCCAGACATTGGACAACAGCAGTAAAATTGACAGTACTAAAATATTTCACACAGCTTGCCTCAGATATCTATATATATATATCCCACAGCTTCCCTCAGATATCAATTTTTTTGTTTTTGGATACAGCTGAAAATGTTCATTTTATATAAATTCTACTGAAATTAGTTAATTTTAAAACAGAAATGTTGTTCGTTGTTTTAGCGGTCACTGCTTCAGTCTCTCACTGATTTTTTTCTGCGAACTAATTGCTCACTGAAACCCCACACATGTGCGGAAACTGCAGATATCCCCCGCGCCGCACCCAAACAACCAGCATGAGGATGAGAACGCAAAGTTTTTCTCATGGCAATATATAATTTTCCGTGATAAGAAAAATATAATGTATTTATTTTGTAACAAAGATTCATATTCAGTTACATTTCCATCAAATATAATTATACATTTTTTGAGACCAAGAACAAAGAAAGCACATCTTGGGATGGTGAAATACTGCTGTACTCAGAGGCGGGAAAGTTTGAAAGTAGCCAATCCGAGAACACTATTTATTCCCTCTTGATGCTGATTGGCTGCTGCCCTGTGATGCTCCTCTGGCAGCTGCAGTCCAGAATTTCCCTCGCGGAGCGTCTTGAGTGTTCTTGTGTTTTATTTTGTACTTCTTAAAGGCCTGTTTTTTTTAGTACTGTAAATTCTTTTTACTGTATTTTCCTGCTTATACAAAAGAAAACGACAGCACATACCAAAGAAAATGCACGTGCATGAATTATAGTACAGTCTATATAGGAGTACCGTTGGTATTTTACATTCTAGCACCGCGGGAGTTCAGTGTAAACTGTACAGTACGGATACAGGTTTACCTTTACATTTTCTTTAAGTTGAATGTATTAAGCTGAGTTTAAAATGTAATGAAAGTATTTTGGGAGCCTATTTGGGGGGCATATATAGGGTTTACACTATAGGTACTTTTAGGCATTTTTTTTTACCACACCACAAATTCGTGGATGCTCTTGGAAACGTAACCCCACTGATTAATGGGGTTTGCTGTACATATAAGTTATCATTCCTCATTAAACAAAGAATCAGGAAACTGTATTCATTTTTGCACTCAAACATTCTAAAACGACTCTTACCATGTCCACTGTGATTTGGCCAATGTTGGTTTTGCCATATTGCTGCTTGAAGTTCTTGATCCTGTTCTGTTCTTTGGGGATGAGATCTGTCAGCACGTCTTTCAAATTCTGCAAAGGTCAGAAAGTCAGGACACAGTCTAAAGAGCTTTTCTCTTTTTTTCTGGAACAAAACCTGGTGAATTAAAAAAAAAATGTAGGAAAGCCACAACTAGAAAAACGTGTTTTGACAACCGAGCGCAAGAATTTGAGGGTCAAAACAAACAAAAAAAATTCTCAATACACTGCTGACCCTATTTATAATTTGGATTGTTTGTTTGTTTTGAGGTTTCACCCATGCAAGCTGTTGGTAAAGTCATGTGACAAAGGGAAGGACAAAGGTTGGGTGGAAACTAGATAATAGATGACATGTCTCCTTGCATCCTGATATCTACAGGGGAAGTGATACAGCTGAAAGAACAAAACATTTCAATGTGGATGGTATAACTAGTATGAAGATACTTACTGCAGATGCACTGGCATTTCTGGCAGCCACAACACCACATGCTGCATTCTGGAGAGAGAAAAAAAAATATTACTAGATTAAATTGGCCAGACCAGAATCAGAAAACTTTATTGATCCTGGAGGAAATTACTGGTGTATACAATACTTTATCTGAACAGAATATTGCTCTTTGAACAAAACAGTTGAAAATAGAAGCTGCATATATATGAAAGCCCTTCAGATACCATGACATAACCACAAAGAATGCTTTACATCAAATGCGATGCTTATAAAATTCTGTGGGGTTGGAAGAATCATGCTGGTCATTTCCAAACCCTACCCATAAATCACTGCCGATTACTTCTAATATTTCAGATTAGGAGCTACTGCAGTATGACATTGTGTAGGCAGAAAGAACCAGTCATTCAGATTACCAAACCATGAACTATATCACTAATATAACTAACAGGAGAAATGAAAACTAATAAACACAAATTGAGAGCAAGCATGCCCTGGAAAGAGTGAAGGCAGGCAGGTAACCAACCACGTTCTTGAACACAGTCCAGTAATCCGCCAGCAGTGGCTGTGAAGGCACTGAAACCCCACACCCACTATCCAGCACCCACCACTCAAGTCAGAAGGATGAACATGAACAGTCCCAAAAATAAACAAAGTAGCCTGTCGGTGTCATATCACACAGCACACTGGCACCAAATTACTGCGCAATATCAAATGGGGAAATTAAGTAAATCGAGGTTGATCTTTTCCTGCTGAGATCTGTTTAAACAGCCAACATTCCATCACCCATGCCATTCCCCTGCACTCAAACTACCCGCACTTTCTTTACTAAAAAAAAACGGAGCTACATTCAGCGGATACTGAGACTACACTGGAGTGCAGAGAGATTATGTAATAGGCCTGGCAGCTTCTGTTGACCTGTCTACATAGTAACTTTAAACCTTACGGCTGTTTCATTACTGCACATGACCTGAAATGCTGTAAACCATAATCTCCGGCAGTATAATTCTGATTAGATACGTTTTTATCACAGTAACCATGAAAAACGTGTCAAGTTAAAGGAGCTAAAACAATACAAACCATATGTGACTTGTACATCTTAGAGAGTAACGGTCAGTTGGCAGGTGTTGCCGACATTCTCAATGACCTTTGACTTACTTCCGATTAAAGAGCTGCAAGCATGCTCAACTCATGGCGAGACAGTGCCGTGCCACAAACAGAAGGACATTCCTACAGAGGTCACAATGTGGCCTCAAGGAGAGGACATGGTGATGGTAGTTTCAGAAGGAAGACCAAAGTTAGCGTACTGAGGGCTGAGGACACTTGAAGGGCCTTTTTATAAGAAACAACATTTTTTGTTTTGGGGAACTTATGAAGAATTTAAGAATCCAAACTGAAACCACCTACATAGCAGACAAATCTAAATAATTCCAGGTGCAATAGGAACATATTATATATACACAGCAAAACAATGGACAATTAAACAACCATATAATAAGGGTCAGCTACACTTGGAAAAGGACATCCCTTTATGTCAAAGGACTTGAAAATGTTTTATTCCTTAATACCAAAAAGGGGAGAAAGCAGCTTTCCTCAGAGAATATGATACAAGACTGTTCAAATAAACATAAGGATGACGCTTTCAGCACTAGTCACATGATACAAAGATGGTCCACAGAGCTACAGGGAACACAGTGCTTAATTGTGAGGGGATTTGCCTTTAAAAGAGGAGTTTAAAGGTCTTGAGGGAAAGGCACTATAAAACAGCATAACCCTGATTAAACGTAATATAAATTAAAATGAAAACTGACTAGCTTTGAATAAATAAAATAGGCACTGTCAGGACCATATGTTACAGGTCATGTCCTAGTGCTGATTATCACTCTCACACAACAATAACGTGGAGATCATTTATCAGGCGCACGAACTCCCACTAAAACCCGACTTAAAGGACAAAAGGCTGTAGGTTCGGTCCTGAATTAGACCTGATGACCACATTATGTCTAAGTACCGCTGGGGTATCGGGGAAACCGAGTAACTTATAGGCCTGGGGTGGAAGCCAATACGGAAAGGGAATAATTAAAGTCATATCAGCTGCCTTGAGAGACATATTCCTATTGGGGTATAACGTTAATAAAATTGAACAGAAGCTAATTAAAACACACAGACGATGGGTTACCTAAAATAAGAGTCTAACGGTCACTGAACAGTGTGTCAATAATACGGACCGCTCCATTTCGTTTCTCTGATCCACAAGAAACTGCCGGTCCGGGTGAAGAACAAGGCTGTTGGAGAACTGGCTAACTGCCTCGTTATCCACGACCAAGCACTCACCACAAAAAGCAATAAAACTTACGAATGAACGCCAATGTACCACTGTAACGTAGCGAAATCCATATTAACAGCTAACGCGGCCGGTGTGCTGAGTTAATATCGGCCGGGTGGTTAGTAATTAACGTTAGTTAGATCTGAGAAGAGTTTTCTTGGTTAGCTTGGAGCAGCGGAGCATTAGCATGCTAACACTAGCCGGCTAACCGCGGATCCCGGACAGAACCGACGGCTCAGCCGCAGATACCCTCCTATCCTATCGGGCAAACTATCACCTCTACTGGGCCACAGAAACAGTACTACTTGTGGGTGTTTTGGTTGACTTACAGTCTAAGTTACTTCGGGTGAAGCTTATCGAGCTAACGGCTCCGTCCCGCGGGCCTCAGGAGGAGACGTGAGAACCTCACCTTTGGGCCGAGCAGCCTGGGGGCTAGCCTGCTGAGAGTGAGGAAGGACATGCTGGCTGTACAGCTGTGTGCGAGTCGGAGCCGGAGGTGAGCTGGTTCCGGAGCTGAAGGCAGAGCTGAGTGCGAGCTGGGCCGGAGCTGAAGGTGCCCCTCTGGGTCCGGGCGGCTGAAGGTTGAAGGGACTCGGGCCGAGCGCAGTGCAGGATAGACTGGGCGGGGCCTGGAGGGGGCACTCGTCAGAGGGACCTGCAGTGCGATCTGATTGGTCCTCGTCTTTCTCACTTTTAACCCGATTGGTTAATTCCAAAACAATTGAGGACTAGAGGACTTTTCAGAAATGCCTGCGCAGAAAAGCGGAGTCGAGACCATGTTTTAGCTCTTCGCTCCGATACGAAGGAACATTTAACGACAAAAGTAATTTTGTTAGTATTAAAAATCTTTTAAGTGGCATTTCTTTGCCGCAGGATCTGATGTTCAGCGCCACACGGGACGACCATTGTTAAAGCAATTTTTACAAAATGAGCATTGAGGACATACCTGCACAGAATAATATATCACTTATAATTAATGCACTTATTACAACAGACCTCCAGCACACCAAAGTAATATACTACCCATCGGTCCATTATCTGCTATCCGGGTCCAGGTTACAGGGTAGTGACCCAACAAGGATGTCCAGACCTCCCTCTCCCCAGCCACCTTCACCAGTTCTTCTGGAGGGGCATTCCCAGGCCAGCCAAAAAATATAATTCCTCAAGCGTATCCTGGGTCTGGCACGGACCCACCACCCGGTGGGGCATGTCTGGAAAAACTCATCCAGGAAGCTTCTAGGGGACATCCTCACAAGGTGCCCCAACCACCTGAACTGGTTCCTTTTAGTGTGGAGGAGCAGCTCTAATCTCAGTCCGTCCTGAATGTTTGAGCTTCTCACCCTATTTCTAAGGGAGGGCCAAGCCACCCTGCAGATAAAACTCATTTAGGCCGCTTGCAAACTCATTCTTTCAGTCAGTACCCACAGCTCGAGACCATGGGTGAGGATGGGGATATAGATAGACTGGTAAATTGAGTGCTTGGTTTTTTTGGCTTACCTATCGCTTCACCACAACAGACTGGTTAAGCATCCGCCACACTGCAGACACCGCCACACTTTGTCTGTTCGACTACCAATCCCCTCTACTTGAACTCCTGCTCTTGGGGCAGCAACTCGTCCCTGACCTGGAGTGGACAATCCGCCGGTTCCGGTTGAGTACCATGGCCTTGGACTTGGAGGTGCTAATCATTATACCAGTGGCTTCACACCTGGCAGCATTCACCCTATTATGAATAGGACTGGTGACAAAGGGCAACAACAGTATAGTCCCACATGCATTGGGAATATGCCTGACTTACTGCCAGTAATGCAAACCAGACTCTTGCTCCATTTTATACATGAACCAAACAGCTCTCAAAACTTTGAGAAACATAGAACAGAGCACTGCTTCCCCCTTCTGATCAGCCAGACGGTTTGCCAGAACATTTTTGAGGTTGACCAAAAGTCCCTTTTCATGGTCTAAAGGTTTTTGCTTTAGCGACCACCAGAGCCACGTTCCGCTTGGCTTGCTGGTACCTGTTGCTTGCCTCTGGACATCCACATGCTAGGCATGTCCAGTAGGCCTCCTTCTTTAGCTTGACAGCTCTACACGGCCGCCTCCGCGATGGAGGAACGGAACAGGGTCCACTTGGACCCAGTGTCATCCTACTCCACCAGCATGTAGTGGCCATTCTGAGTTAAAGATGTGGCGAAGAGGAGCCTTTGCCAGACATTTCTAACAAATCCTCACTACACACTTGGGCCTGACAGGTCACTTGACAGCTCTGCCCCCTCTTCGCCCAAGGGTCCAAGGGTCACAGATCTAGATGACACAATATGTGGACACATATATGCTTAATATATAGTGCATATTAAGCATATATGTGTCCACATATTGTGTCATCAACAACAGAACACCTCTCAAATTCAGATGAGTGAGGCCATTCTTCCCAATCACCCCCTTACATGCCACATTGTTTCTGCCCACATGAGCGTTGAAGTCATAGCAAAACAATGGAGATCCCCCCATGATGTGCTGTCTAGCAAGGAACCAACTCATAGATTCCAAGAAGCCCGTGTTCTCTAAACAGTCAAACACCTTTCCCCGACCTGAAGGCTCAGGGAACCTTGACTCTTCTGCAATAGGGGTATGATATAGAAAAAAAACAGTAGTGATGTGATACAGGAATTCTGCTGGCTGTGCGTGGCTGGCCAGGAGGACTCGCCTGACTGGTCTGACTGGTCTGACTGGTCTTCAAGCCCATGCACAAGTGCAACTTAACCTGAGTCCTAAGTATTTGTATCCATGTAAAAGGAAACATTTTTGACAAAAACATAAAACTAGTAAAAAACTTTTTTGCAAGTACAGTAAGCCCCCGCGTATTTCTTTGGTATAAGCAGAGTAAATACAGTAGTAAATGAATTTAATTCTGGACTGCAGTTGCATCAAAGGGCAGCAGCCAATCATTTCACCATCCATGCTTTCTTTGTGTTTCTCTCCACAGTACCAAAACATTTATAGTTATTTTTCACATGAAAATGTAGCTGAATTATGTTATTTATGTTACAAAATTAGTAAATTATATTTTTCTTAATAGTTTAGCACAAAAATGCATGAAAAATTATATATTGCCACAATAAAAGCGATGGTGTCTGGGCCTCGTCTGACACCCCCTCATCCTCGTGCTGGTTGTTTATGTTTGGACACGGTGCTTAGCAATCCAGCATGAGGACGAGGGGGCATGGTGAACGAGGCCCGGACGTCACAAAAGCAAAAAAAATGCAGAGGATATGCAGTTTCTGCGTTAGTGCGGGAGTTTCAGCGAACAATTATTAGTTTCTCAGCAAAAATCCACGATGGACTGAAACCGCAACTGCTGATCTGCGTTAAATTAGGGGATTACTGAATACAATATTTAAATAAATAGATTGTTCATGTTTGAAAAGCAGAACAAGGGGATAAAAACAACAGTAGTTCTTACAGAACTTTCTACTCATCATGTAAATTCAGATTACTGCTTGAAGACACTTCATATGAGACTGTATTAAGTAAGGATCATTCTCAAAAGAATTAATTAGCATTTACATCTATATCTAACTATGTCTAACATGAAGCTGAAGTCGTATTACTTACACATTCAGAAATTCAAGCAGACCTTTTGTTGAGGAAGGAACACACATTTTTTTACTGATTTGATTAGTAGCCTCTCAATTAAGTTTAATAATACTAATATAAGATAGTTTGATGCTAATATTTGTGTAATTAAAATGACATTTTAAAAAAAAAATCTAAATTTCCAGTATTTCCTGAATTTAAAACGGTACTGTGCATAAGATTTGAGTCACCCCTCATTTCTGTATATCTTGCTTTGAATCAACTTTCTGGTGCAAAAATATTATGTCAAACTCATTTCTTATTTTTGTCATATTGAGTGCAAATTTTAGAAATGTGAACAACTGTTTTACTGTGACAAGCTGCAAAGTGCTTAATGATACAAGGAGCCTAGATAAAGGAGTTCCAACCACTTAGCATTCAGCACCACCAGTATACTGATCACCGCCTGATCATCTGGAATCATCTGCTCCTGTTTCTTCACTGGTTCAGGACTTAAGTTAGATGTGCTTTGTTTTGATTCATACGTAGGTCACTGTGAACCATTCTTCTGAACCTGATTTTAGGGACTGGACTGAAAATGAGAGTCGTCGAAAGTCCTTCAGGAAGTCTTGAGGCAGTCTGGCTTTTTGGAGGCAAAATAGGAAGAAATCAGGGAACGCTCAATACTTTTGCGCAGAACTGTATATTGAAAAAATAAATATGCTTAATATTTGTAACAAAAATGTCCACTTTACATTTACTTTCATCATATAAACACTATAATAACCAACACTAGCTTGGTAAATCTATTGTTATCTAAGGGTTTACTCAATATAATGTTTATCCTTGTGTGCAATATGTTCTTTAAGGGAAGCAACAACAGTTTTAAAATCACAAATGTTGAAGACTTTATTGGAAAAGGGTTCTTAAAAGCCACACATTCCAAACTAACTTCATGCTGTCTACCAATTGGCATGGATCTCAAACTCTTTTTCTCACATGGGACTTTCCATTACCAGTGACAAAGTTTACTGTCATTTTTCTTGATTGCGTCACAATTTAGCACAGATTTTCATTCTTAGCAATTTTTTAAATACATATCAGTAATACACACAATCACTGTAAGAAATCACTATACACTTAAAACTGCTATATTTATAAGAAAAACACAAAACACAAAAGGTTTGTTACAATCCTGAATAAGCCTCACCTCAGAGTGAAGATCCATGCTAAGTATACAAAACACTAGTAATGGCCATGTTACAGTGTGCTTAATAGGTCACCATACCATGACCGCTGTGACTGTTTTATACTTTGGGACTACATGTTTACTCATAGAAGGTACTTACTTAATGGGCATTTTTAATTAGATATAGTACATAAAACCATTATCAAAAACCATGTCAAGATTTATAGTGGCACACTGTCCATATTAATCAATGACACCAACACAAAACACCTGGAGAAGGAAAGGAGTAGATGTACAATCCATTAGCTTTACCTTTTCAGCAAAATCATAGTCCTTAAATCGGTGCATTATAACTTACAGCTGGTTGTACACAGCTGATACTTTGAACACACTTTGCATATTGTAAGCTTTATTGCTGTTTTTCTCTGCTATGGTTTTCTCCTCACACTCCAAATTATGGTTATTGACCTGTTTCATGGGAAATGTCTCAATACTGAAGGACTGTACCAAGGCATTATGGAATAAACTGACCCACCAGGCACATTAGTTCAGATAAGATGGGCATTCAGGACAAGACGTTAATTAAGGTGAAACGCTAGCAATAAAATATGTGCTGAAAAGAACTGAATCAATTTCAGACATTTGGCTAAAGTACAGCCTAAAAAATTTGTCATACAATATTTGGCACTTTTTTCACTTAGACTGCACAATGACAATAAAAACATCCTGTGTTGGGTTCAAACTATGCAAATATGTCATAATATTACATGAAAACAAACATACTGAGAAATATAAAGTGAACACCGAGGCATTTGTAAACCATTGCATGACATGCAGGATGGATGATGTACAGGTTGAGAGACACTGGTCTTTACAAGAGAATATTTACATGCATTGCAATGCTCTGAAAGTGCCTAAGTTGTCTGTCATACATTGTTCAAGCTCAATGCTGACCTTTATGGTTAATTACATTGATGCACTTAACATACAAAGTGGAAGTACTGATTGCTGCTGGGACACTGGTATAAAAAAAGCAGAATATACTTCACCATGCAGTCCTCTTATCATGCATAGCAAGAGCTGAAGCCAGACTTCCTGAATCCTTCTGTTTGAATAAATCTACTATAAAAAACACTTCGAAGAATGTATGAGTTTATGTCAGTGGTTCTCAATCATTGCAATTCATGGAGTCCTTTGAAGTTGCATTACTCTGCCACAGGGTGTCACTGAAAGTATTTAGCTGGTGTTCACTGCCACTCAAGGTGTCCATTGACAAAGCGACTTTAACAGAATTAATTAAGTTTAAGCATATTGTGAATTTATTACAACAAATAACCCTCAAGGGTTAAAATGCATAAAAAGGCAGTGGTGATGGTATCCTGCAGGCTCAGCTGCGATGTTTGACTGACATGGCTGGTTTGACAGATCGCCATAGACTTCATCTTTGCTTTGATTAACTTCAATTGGACGCTGCATGATAATGAAGAGAGACACTAGTCCCTTGATTTTCTCCAAAAGGGGGAACAGCAATGTGTGTTCAGTCCTCCTCCTCCTCTTCTTCCTCTTCTATGACCAGAAGGGGGTCATGTTTGAGGCAATTGTGAAGGTAGCTAAGGAGAGAGCGGTGAAGGTGTTGAATGCTACGTTCTTCTCGAAGAGTATGGCCCTCATCTGGGTACAGCTGCAGGGTGTAATTGGCCTCCACCTTTACCAACCGACTCAGCAGTTCTGCAGTGTGTTGGAAATGTACACGGGCTGCGTGCGCACCCACGCACACACACACACACACACACACACACAATTATTGATCATCTAGAAATGTAGAACTTGTACAAACCAAAAAGTTGCAAAAAAGCTGGGACACTTTCTAAAAATGCAATACAAACTCAAATGCAATTAGGAGTAGAATCAGACCACTGTGAACACAGACTTGTTGAGCAGCTCAAATCTTGCATACAGCAAGAATGGGTAACAATTCCACCTGCAAAACTGCAACAATTCGATTGATGATGATCAAATGATTAAGAACTGTAATGAAAAGGAAAGGGGATGTGACCCAGTGGTACACTTGCCTCTGTCCCAAATTTGTGTGTTTTTGGAGTTGAAAGTATTAATTTCTACATTTGTTTATGTTAACCAAATAGAAATATTAGTGAAAGCACTGAACATCTTTTTCTTTGTCCTTTGCCTGTTAAATAAAGGTTCAAGTGAATTAATAAATGACAGAATTGATCATTTACTGTATTTTTAGAAAGTGTCCCAACTTTTTTGGAAATGGGGCTTGTATAGTTTGGATTTTTGTCTTAAAAAAAAAAGGTACCATCTGCAGTGCCATGTAACAGGAGAATGTTTTCATCCTTTAACTTGTGGATATCTTCTAGTAAAGAGGCAGTCTGCAAAAACAAAAGAGAAATATATATGGAAAATATATATGGAAAAAAAATAAGAGACCACTGCAAAAATGTTCTGAACAGCTTTGCCTTAGTTTTGAAGAACTGCTGACAATATGTCTCCTAATTTCCAAATACAAATATTGGTCCATAAAGCATAATTTTAAAGAAATTAAAATAAGAGAAATGATGCAGTGTTTACAGAACTTGAATAATTCAAAGAAAACTATTCTTTTGTTCACTCTTAAACAAAATGGCAATAATTACCTTTGATGTACTTCTAGTACTTCTGGTCTCACTGTGAGAGGAGAGTGTTGATTACAGCAGTGTTTTTATACTTTTCCTCATTAAATAAGATGTGATTCA
>JBBPCY010012281.1:0-15451 GCA_037974405.1 Brachyalestes nurse
GTGAGTGTGTGAGTGTGTGAGTGTGTGAGTGTGTGAGTGTGTGAGTGTGTGAGTGTGTGTGTGTGTGTGTGTGTGTGAGTGTGTGAGTGTGTGTGCATTTCATGCCTTCATTGGTATCCAAACAATTTCCAGTAACACAGTACCAGCCAAAAGTTTTAACACCTTACTTTCTTAGAACACTGGGCTAAATTTGCATATTTGTAAAATGTTATGGTCATTTTTTGTGGTCAATTATAGTTACAATACATTCAGCCAACCTTTGACATCAGAGGAACATGTCCAGGAACATCGGTATGTCCAGTTCTGTCCAGTGGTAAGTCTATCTTGCCCATGGTATTCTGAGGTCGAGACAATTTTTCACAGCGGCCAGCTGCTATCACACCTCACTTTATATTAGCCTAACAAGCAAATTCCTTCTCACCTATAAACTAATCTAGATGGATATGTGAACGGAAAGGTCAGTGCAGGTGTGAGTGTGAAGGTGAGAGAGAATACGTGTGATGAACAACAGAAGTGCACATGTTTAGAGAGCAGGGCTGGACCGGGCATTTTGAGCCGAGCTCGGCCCACCAGGCTGTCGTTGGTCCATTCATCTTGAAGTGGACATACAACATATGTGGAAAAAGGTAAAAGTGAAAACAACAAAACAAAGATATGAGACAGGCACAATTTGTAGACAAAAGGCCTGGGACCTTTCTGCTGGAGCCCAAACTGAGCCCTGAGAGTGTCACTATATTGTCTGTTCTCTCATTACCATCTATGTCCTGTCATCATCACCTGTGCTCATCACATGCATTCTTTAGTTATTATTTATGCCCTGTTGTATTCACCTCTATAGGCTCATATTCTTTTTCTGTTGTTAAATGGGAGATGATAGCCTGCCTCACTGTCTTGTAATTGGTCGGAAAGTATGAACTATTCAAAAAAGTCTTTTAAATTTATCTGCCTATTTGAACTGAACAAGGTAGGTGTGAAAGAGTTTGGGTTAGGATTAGAGTTTGGGACTTTGCCCGTCTCGCGGCATTTCAACATGTGTCAACTGCTTTGCAAACAAAAACGAAAAGGAATCAACTCATTATTTCTCTCTTACTGTCCCTCAGTCACCAGTTACCGCTGATGCTGGCGATGTTGCACAGTGCGCATTAAATACATAGGATAGTGAAAACGTGAAGCGTTATTCTAGCACGGAAAAAGCCTTAAAGCGTGATTGCAGCATGTATTTTGATTACATTGTATATCGTGATGGCTCAGTCAAATCTCAGACGAAAAGAATCACATTTAAATTGTAATCACTTAAAAAACTCACAGTCCTAAAAATTGTTAAATCCTACTCTTTGAGAGGAGATATATATTGGTGAGAAAAGATGACATTAGCCATTATATTGTTTTGATTTTCTAAGGCTGACTCTACATGGTGCTGGAAGTATGTTGGATGTTCAGTGGCTGCAGTGGAGGATGTCTGTGCCTGCGGAAGTCCACAACCAGCTCCTTGGTTTTTCCAGTTTTGATCTGGAGTTAGTTCTGCTGGCACCTCAAAGTCCCAATTAAGTCCCCTGTACTCCTTGTCGTCTCCATCAGTGATGAGGCTGACTATTGCCGAGTCATCTGAGAACTTCTGCAGGAAGCAGTTAATGGAGTTGATGAGTGAAGTCTGCAGTGTAGATGGTGAAGAGGAACGCTGCCAGAACCGTTCCTTGTGGGGCCCCAGTACTGCAGACGACCCTGTCTGACACACAGCCCTGAGTTCTCACATACTGTGGTCGATTAGTGAGGTAGTCCAGTATCCAAGTTGTGAGTATTGATTTAAAAAAAAAAAATTCATTTGTATTGTTCAGTAAATGCCAAAGTGAAAATGTATGGAATGTTCAGTTTATGTATTTCCAGGCAGTGTTATGTGTATTGTTTTATTTTATGTTTGGGGTTTCATTGCTTAAAATGAGATTATTGGTTAAGGTATTTGAGTGTATAGTAATCCCTCGCTTTTCGCGGGGGTTACGTAACCCCCGCGAGAATAACCCCTGATCTACTCGGGTTAAAAATACAAATGAGGGCTTGTTGGAAAGATCTCCTGGAGATCTACTGAACTGTGGAGTTTGAAGTGTTTGAGTGCTTTCCCTGCCGAGATATGCAACTCGGATGGTCGCGGGACAAATGTATTGGGACACCGCAGCGAGGTGAACGGGTCCCCTTGTGTGAAAACATCTGGAAAAAATATATTTATTGCCACAAAAAAGCAAAAAAAGGTGGAGGATATTTGCAGTTTCCGCGTTATTGTGGCGATTTCCATTAAAACTATGAGTTCGGTTCTCAAAAAAAATCCTTGTGTGACTGAATCAGTGACTCCTGATTCGCGTAAAACTGGGGGTTTACTGTACATCCAACTTAAGGCCTGAATCAGTGAAGGAAAAGGTACAGATGATTCCAGATGATCAGGCGGTGATCAGTATACAGGTGGTGCTGAATGCTGAGTGGTTAGAACACCTTTATCTAGGCTCCTTGTATCTATAGGCACCTTGCAGGCTGTCGCAGTAAAACACTGGTTCAGAAATGTAATCTATTCAGTATGTCAAAAAAAAGGCAGATTGACAGGAACAACAAGGTGATTCAATGCAAAATATAAAGAGGGGTGGCTCAAGGCTTTGAGGCTTACAGTACTGTGTAAAGCTGGTCACCTTTCTTGAACCCACTACTTAACTGTCATAATTGCACCATAAACATGTCACAGCAGATGTCACATGATGTCATGGCAGATTATATAACATGACACTGTTATCATACCATTACATGAAACTACATTGTTTGGTATCTGGACCTTAAATTAGCATTCGCCATAAAATGTCATGAAATCAAACAACGTAGAATTTGTGATGGTAACAGTGTTCATGGCATGGTTGTGTCGAGGTCATGTTGCAGGATAACGGTGTACCAATGAGGGCTTTTCAATTACTCTCTCGAAATGCATTTTCAAATGAAAGCAAATAAAACTTCAACCATGACCTTGTAATCCAAAGATACTTATCTACTCTTACCTGCTGGGGTGAGGACACTATCTGGGACTGCATTATCTGAGGGATTTTCGCTACCTACAATTAGAGGAAAGGATCACTACAGGGAGCAGGGACTGAAGTTTAAAAGCACACACACAAACCCCTGATCTGAACGCTCGTACACAAGCTATACTGGTATGTTACACTACCAGCAGGTTCTACAGTGAAGTTAATATAATGACCAGAACGGTGTGTCTGTTACCTGTATCTGCTGAGCGGTGGCAGTTTTCTGGGGCTGGGTGGTGATGGAGGTGGTAAAGAACTGAGTCTTTATGCCTGGCTGAAGCTGAGTGGTGGCTGTGTATGTCACCTTCTGCTGAGCCTGACCTGCTGACTGGGCGGCCTGCTGAGTGGCCAACTGCAAATGAGAGGGGGGGGGGCAAAAATAAGAAAATGGTCATGAAAATTTGATGTAAACTATCTTTGAAACACCTGTAAAATCTGTTTATGATCCATCTTTAAAAAGATGTGTGTGTGTGTGTGTTTTTAATCGTGAGTTACCTTCTGCTGCACTGCAGCCTGTGCTTGTTGAGGCTGTGCAGCTTTCTGCTGCGCTGCGGCTGCCTGAGCTGCTGCCTGCTGTTTCTGCCTCTGTTGCAGCAACTGCTGCACCTGGAATGGGTGGGTCATCACGGAAGCACCTTAATAGAAAGAAAGAAAGAGAAAAAATGCTGAAAAATACTTCTTTGCACTGAATAAAGTTCAACAGCCAGTATGTGGTACTGAAAATATTTATATACCAGTCTTCAAAAACAATGTTTTATTATTTGTAATGTGTTAAGGCAATGTATCTTGTTTTACAATACTTTTGAATGTTGTTTGGTTGTACTATTAATTTTATTGTATTTTTCCCCCTTTTCATGTTCACTTCTGATCTCTTTGCCAATTATTTTGGACGAACTCACTGATAAACCATATCACACTGCTGATTCACCACAAAGTGCTTCTAATATATGGTGATAAACATCTCAGTACTAGAACTTCACCCATGCTGCGCATCACTGTTACTAATTAATCCATTCATAACACGGTAACCATTTACATGTCCAGCCCACAGCATCTCTGTACCTGCTTTCTGGGCCTGTCCAATGGCCATGCTGATGCCAGCCACCGTGACGGGTAGTGTGGTGACCCCAGTGGAGGAAACTACAGCCGGCACAGACACCACAGGAGGTTTGGTTAGTGTCACTTGAGCTGTCTGACCTGCCTGTGCCTGCAGTGCCCCTGGAGCTGGAACCCGTGTCTGGGGGAAGATGAAGACACAGAGAACAGCTTTATAAGAACCAAAGCTACAGTACAGTAAATAGCCATTTCAGAGCTTCAGCTTAAAAATGCCTTGGACCTTTTTGGTAAGTTATCCTCCTTTGTTTTGTTTCTTTGAATATATTTCTACATATTTTTATTACTTAACTTACAGCTTTAAATTTTCTCTTCACTTGACATGAGAAATTTAGGCATGCAGTTTGGACGATGCTAAATGACTCCTTGGATCAGGGGTGTCCAACTCCAGTCCTGGAGGGTCGTGGTCCAGCACGTTTTGGTGATTTCCCTGCTCAGAAACACCTGGTTCTAGCAGGTTGTTGACCTTTCAACTTCGAAAGACCCAATCTACCCGCACAGTTTCTAAGATTAGAAATCCAGAGACCAATTCGAATGAAACTCAACCAAAAGAAATATCGAATGCTTTTGCAAAATACTATGAACAGTTATATAAGGAGGAAACTAAAGAACTCCAGAAGGAAAATATTGCAGAATTTCTGAAACCCCTTAAAGCTGAATAAATTGTCGAATGTAGAAGCAATTTAAAAAAAATAGAGCAAATTACATAAGACGAAATAAAAGAAGCTATCGCTAAATTAAAAAACAACAAATCCCCAGGAACAGATGGGATTTCTGGGGAATACTATAAAACATCTGTAAATGAGCTAAGTCCCATATTATGCAAGGTATATAAGTATACATTAAACTTAGAAGACCCTCCAGAATCATGGTCGGAAGCAATTATTACAGTCATACAAAAAGAAGGAAAAGACCCCATGCAACGTAGCAGCTATTGTCCAGTAAGTCTCCTATGTACAGATTATAAAATCTTAACTTTTATTTTGGCCACTAGAATTCAAAATAACAAAGAAACTGATCAAACCAGTCCAAACAGGATTTATAATAGGTCGACAGGGAACAAACAATATAAGGAAAGCACTAAATCTACAGTCAATAGCAGCAAGAGATAGAACACAGTCAATGCTTCTCAGCTTGGACACTGAAAAAGCATTTGATCACATATATTGGTTATTTTTGGAACAAACATTGATATAAATGGGATTTGAAGAAACATTTGCTTCTTGGATTAGGATACTTTATAAAGATCCCAGATCAAAAGTTAATGGATGCTGTTCCAAAGCATTTAAGGTGGAAAGGGGAGTAAGACAGGGGGATTCACTATTAGAGATCAACCGATATATCAATTTACCGATATTTTTCCCAATTTTTAAGCCTTTTACCATAATCGGTTATCGGTTTTGTAATATCGGGTTCACCGATAAACACCGCCATCTTGTGGGTGTTTTGAGAATTACGCCATTTATGAAAATAAACGAAGCAGGCTTACGGGGCAGAACGCTGAAAGACTCTGTTTTCTTCACTACAACCTAGTTCTGCTCAACTGGGAGTATTAAGCTGCATTATTATTTTTTTTCAGGTGGCTAAGAATGTTACCTGTTTTTTTTTACCTCATTGAAGATTTTTTTTTTTTTACAAAAACACTTTAGTAACAGTGCACTTTATTTTAGTATTTTTTAATGTTTTTTGCACTTTCAGACCCCTCTATTTATTGGTGTATAAATAAGAGTTTTGATTTGTATGCAAGGAGGGAGTGATATAAATAAAACAGTTTGTTCAGTTCAGTGGTGTTGTAATCATTGTGTCAAAAACAGAAGTATACTTAGTAAATAAATATCGGTTCTGAATATCGGTTATCGGGTACGTAAACATGCAAATAATTGGTATAGGTATCGGTAATAAAAAATCAATATCGGTCGATCACCAGTTTAAACTTTTTTTTTTGTTTACCACATCACAACAGCTCGGTTTTTCACTATATGCAGGTGCTCCTGGAACGTTTACTGTACACTCATTTTAATACGAACAACAGATGCAAACAAATTGGAGTCGGCATGATCACATCAGTTATGGAGAGTGAGAGTGAATCAAATGATGAGTGATAGAGCAGTGCTTTTAAAGAAATGAGTTGTCCGCAGCAGGCTAACCAACTGGTGTAGCAGGGATACTAAAACAAAATTATGATTTATTTGAATGAATAATAAATATGTAATTATTATATCAGGAGGCAACAGGGCAGGGTTTAAGAGGGTTAAAGTAATCTGTTATATAATAAATACCCTGCCATTTTACTGCCTGATAAAACACAACACTGACAAAATGCAACATTTGAGATATCTAATGAAGGTTGAAAGTAAACGGTTTACAGTCCAATTATTTTATTAAGAAACACAAAATGTCTTTTCTACAGCCCATCACACATATTAATACAATAAAACAATTAATTCTGACAAATACTTACAAGAAATGGCAGTAGAATCTGCTCTCTCACCTCACATTACCTTACCTTACCTCACACCCAAGCATCTGCTCAAAATTATTGATCTAAGCATAAACTGTCTTCCCCCTCTCTCCCTTTATAGCAGAACTGATGCTGATTGATTTTTTCATTTTTATATATGAAATATCTGTAGCTAGAAGCAGGTGCTAGCAATAACAGTTGCTCTGTGTGTGTGTGTGTGTGTGATGATTTTGTGTGAGCTACAGTCCTGTGCAAGCACATAACACTTTAATATGCTGTACTTCTGTGTGTCTATGTTTTTGCAAGCTTTTTTCCCCAGATTATGGCTGTTGAAATGTGCCACTGGGGCACTACAAAGATCAGGCAGTCTTCTCTACAGCTTTAGGCAATCCGATGTGAGTAGAAAACTTTACAGACTCAACTTTTGGGTGCGTTGCACAATGCCTCTGAAGGACCATTTCACAGGGCTGTCAGAAATAAAATAGTACCTCAGTGGCTTTGCCAAATCCTCATAGCAAACCTCCTCCAAATCCAAAATGAGTCCATCATCTTGGACTACAGTCTACTGCTGTCAAACACTCCCGCTAAAAAAAATTGGTCTGTCTTAAACTCTTTCTCCCTGTGCCATTTACACATGGGCTGCAGCACATTTTTGTCTGTCAATTTGTATGGGTATTTAGTCTCCACGGGGAGAAATCCTGATGTTGGTGCGCCGATGCTATCCTCTTTATTTGCGATTGTGTTATGGGCTGATCCTCCCACACTTGGGTCTGACTCATGCCGGTCTGGCAGGTCCACTTTGAGCTTGCTGCAATCTCACAGGTCCGAGCAGCTCAAGAGATGGCTCCACCTGCCAGTAGCCACTTGCCAGGTCCAGGGTCGAGTACCAGGCAGCTTTCTTCAGCCCTGTAAGAGATTCTTCAATGCATGGAAGAGGATACGTATCCTTGTTTGTCACTGCTTTCAGTTTCTGATAATCCACACAAAACCTCCATGAGCCATCCTTTTCACAGGCGGCTGTGCCTGTGGGTATATGGTGGTATACCACATCCGTTCTCCCGTGATCCTCTTCGTCCCAGGTGAACATTCCCTTCCAGCAGACCAACAATTCCTGTAACCACTGTTCCTCTTCTGTAATCCTTCTGCTTTTTCCACCAGCAGCCCCAGTTGCTCAGTGGAGGCCCCGCATCACGGGCCTTACTTCTACCTCCACCACCCCTTCTTTCGGGGGGGTGAAGTACTAGCTCACTTGGAGGCTGCACACTGTCGGGATCCATTTTTGTGACCCGCGTCAAGGGGCGTCGCACCGGGAGCTCCACGGGATAAGGATGTAAATTACACACCTGGAGAGGTACCTTCCCCCCTCTTGGGCCACAGCTTGACCCACGCACCTTTCTTGTTGGCTGCTCTGATAGTCTTCGACTAGGACCTGGTCTCCTTCCTTCAGGGAACCACCAGGCACATCTGCCCATACTATCTCCTCACTCACAAAGCACAACCTCCTTGGTCATTCCATTCGCAGGCAAGCTGCTCCACTGGGGCCAGCTCAGTCCTTGCCTCACCAAGAAGGCCTGATCCCATGTACACCGTGCTCCCTTGGACAGAGTATTTTTAAATAAAAACACATGGGAGCCCCCCTGCGTTTGTAGCACTTCCCTACAGTGTCTAAACACTTTCATCCCCAGGATCCCGTATGGGGCCGGCAGGGTGAAAAGGGTGACCTGCGATCCTCCATCCAAAATACACGGGACCGGCCTTCGGCCTGCCAGCACGTTGAGGACAGGACTCTCTACGGCCCAGCTGTACCTTCAGGCTGTACACCCCGAATATTTGCGACTTCAGTCCTCTTCTTTGGACACTCCCTCATTATGTGCCTGGGCAGATGGGACGCCCCTGTTCATCCCACCGCAGGCCTCCAGCCCTCGGGAGTCAGCGTTTTCTTGGTCAGGGATGTGGTGTTCCTACACCTGCCGTGCGCTCCAATTCTCTCTGCTCGCTCTGTTGATTGGCCAACTACACTTCCCTTAACCCTTTCAGCTGTTTACACACCTCTCGGCGGATTTCTTCTCCTATGGAGGGGGCAAGTTCTTCCCCCATCTCTGGAACCCCCTTGGCTGTCCCCGGTGGCCTGGTCGAACAGGGCGCCCTCGTGTGGCACACATCTGCCCCTGTGGTTCTATCATCACCTAAGGTTTCTTCTTCCACTTCCTTGGCCTCTTTGCAAGCCTCCGTGAATGTAAGCTGGCGTGCCCTCCGAACCAACTTCAGCAGCTCACTTTTTACTGGGCCATTGTGAAGGCCAGCCATCAGTTGACTCATCAGGTCCTCGTCGTCGTTCTCCCCCCTCTCATGGGTTCCTTCTGGTGCCACCTAAAATGGCACTACTGGAGACAGAGGACGAACGACCTCACCTTTTCCCCAAGCTGTTGCCTGCAGGCATAAAAGTCGGCCCTCAACCAGCCCCACATCTTCCCCATATAATCCCTCCAAATAAGTGAGTACCTTGGCTGCTGTATCCCTCTGTCCCTCAGCTACTAGCTCCACCAGTGATATTTATTTTGGTTGTACCTATGTTAGTTTTGTTTTCACCCCTTCAGATCTCTTGGGCCACAGGCAATGGAGAAGAACCACACCACCACAGAGGATACATTTTCACGCCCTTTTTATGTCTCAACATAAAGGCCTTCCGTAAACATAAGGTTTCTCTCTAGTTAACATCCCTGCCCAGCACACAGTGTCTACAGCAAAGTACTTTAGCAAGCAGTTCCCCAGTCAATACTCACAGCAAACTAGCTTTTGAAAAAAGAAGTGCAAGAAATGAACTGTTTGTTATGCCTTTCTTTTCAGTGGCCACCCAAGCGGGAGTATCTGTTGAGCTTTCCATTTTGTAAACTTTCTGCCAATAAGTTAAGGCTCTCAGGTTTGCTGCCCAGTAATAGTGCAGAAAACATGGTAGGCCAAACCCACCTCTCTTTTTGTTTTTTGTAAGTGAGTTTATGATATTCTATTAGTTTTGAAGTTCCATACAAAAGGCATGATTATGGAGTCTAGTGTTTAAAAGAATGATTTAGTCAAGAAGATGGGGAGATTTTGAAACACATAAAGAACTCTCGGCACACTGACCATTTTGATAGCGTTAACACGGCCCACCATTGAAAGAGGGAGTGCCATTTATTGATGTCCTCCTTTAATTTTTCCATCTTCACCAAAGAATTAAATTTAAAGATTAATGTAGGGTCCTTTGGCAAAACTACTCCTAAATACTTGAGTTTTTCTGTAATTTTGAAGGGGAGATTTTACAAGAATTCAATGTCAAGGTCATCATCTTTGTCTGGACAAAGAGTCAGAGGCACAGACGCAGACTTCCATACTGAGATGATTTATTACAAACAGAACTGAACAGAACAAAAACAGGCACAAGGGCCACGCCATGAAAACAGAGCTCAAATACTGAGGAGGACATAGACCGGAGTAAGGTGAGGGAAGACAGACAACACCAACTGACATCTAAGCAACTAAATACTAATGTGCATGAACAGAGGACCAATAACCAGACAACTTCTATTCTGTGGCCAGCTGGAAATCCTTTCATCGAGAGCTGACCAGAGATTTGGCCACACCTACAACGGGAACAAAAGGAATTCCGATGGCAGCCCCTAGCAGTCGTACACGGAAAGATGAAGGATCTGTTTTATCTCTGCCTTCTTTTAAACAAAGTGAGATATTAGCCTCGAACAGAGAGTTTGGAAATTTCCTAGATTTGAACGAATGAGTAAACATTGTCAGCAAAAAGGGGGCAATCTGTATTGGATGTTTTATATAAAATTGCCATAACCATCTTGGCCATCACATTTACCATTAGGAAATGATTTTATAACGTCCAAAATCTCTTGAATAGTGATATTATCATCTGTCGCCTTACGTGATGTAACGCTCAGTTTGGGAAATTTTAGATGCTCCCCCTTGCTTTTGATGTATATAGTTGTTGGTAATACTCCATAAAGCATACATTTATACCCTTAGGATCCGTAATCAACTCTCCATTTTTTTATTTGATTTGATGTATGGCTCTGCTAGCCTGTAAGCCTCTCAGCTTTCGGTCAGCGTAAGTCTCTCAGCTTTCGGTCCAGCAATTTCTGGGGCTTATCCCCAAATTCAAGGTGTTTTTGTTTTAACTTATGCAGCTGGTCACTTAGCTGTTCAGACAGAATAGCGTTATATTCATACTTCAGTTTGAGAATATTTTGTAAAGTGGAATGGTTGGGGGAAGATTTATGGGTGATTTCCAATTGTGTTGAGTCTTTTTCAATTTCCAAGAGGCGTCTTTGTTTTTCTTCTTTCTTTGAGGTTTCGAAAGAAATAATGTGTCCCCTGATCACCACCTTAAAGGCTTCCCACAAGGTAGAATCTGTAACTCACAAATTATCATTAGTTTCTTCAAATTCAGAAATCTTAGCAGAAATAAATGGACTAAATGATAAGTCAGAGAGTAATGATGGCTGAAGACGCCAGATATATTGTTGCTGTTTGTGATTAAGAGTATTATGATATTTGGAGGAGATCACATTTGATATCAAGTTCGAGTCTAGTAAGAAATAATCAATTCTTGAATAAGATGTGTGACGTTATGAGAAAAGAAGAATAGTCTCTAGGAATCTGGAGGTTACAAAATTATGTATAACTTTGGAGGCAGCTGAGGGTAAATGATTCGTCTGGGCCGACCTATCCAAAAAATTATCAAGCACAAAATTGAAATCCCCGCCTACAATCACATGAGTATCAGAGAGATTGGGCAGTAAATTAAATAATTTGCTGGAAAAAAAAGATAATCACAATTTGGACCATAAACGTTCAAAAGAGTGACATGACATGAATAACCTGTTGCCAAGATATACCGGCCATTTGGGTCACATACAGTAGATATATGTTAGGGCATTAATGACTCCAGATTTTTTCAAGTCGACTAATCCGTCAACAAAGTCGAAGTTGAGTCGACTAGTCGTTTGATGACGTCATCCCACACGCTCTGTAACATTAACAGTCAACATGGCAATTAAACATAACAAAACAAAGGCTAATGCCTTGACGTTTCTGGTAAATTTAAGTGTACAACAGAAAGTGGGAACAGTTTAAGCTGCGGCAACCACTCAACATCCTCCAGCCAGGACGACTGCAGTGCTAGTGTTACCCATGTTAGCTAGCTGATGCCATTTCAGATGGCCGTGCAGAACGCTCATACTTTTATTGTACTTTAATACCGACTTGCAGATTGTGCAGGTCACCGTGCTGTTTGTGTGTAAAAACATGATGTCTGCGGACAGAGATTTTAGGTGAGAAAAAAACCTTTGCTCGTTTAAGCACATTCCCCAGTCCACATTCCAACTAGTAAAAGTGATTCCACCACCTCACATAGGAAGATTAGGATGCATATTAATTTAAGGTAATGTCAGCTTGTTTACATGACACCCCCTCATAACTTTGAAAAAACAGCAAAATACATGAAATAAAATAAAACCGGGTTTCAACCTAAAAGTTGGGAACATTGCCCCCCTCCCTCCATCCCACTTTCCCAAACAAAGTGAGATCCAAATTCCCCAAAACTCACGTAGAGGCAGCCGGACACAGGAATACCTTTCAAACTATCTACACTAACCCAAAAGTCCTGTAGCTGCAGAAATGACTATGGTCATGAACCGTCCTGATCTGTGCGACTGCACGGTTAAGTGTCACATACCAGAAAGTGCATGTCCAGTGGTGAACATGTCATACTCCTGACAAAGTTTCAGTGAAGGCAGTGGCTTCTTGCGGGGAAGCGAATACCTTCTCAGCGTCCTTTAGCGTGATCTGATGTCGAGCAGGGTAGACGAAGCCAGTCCTTGCGCCAACTTCTTTCAGCCTTCTTCGAACATCCTTGAACTCCTGTCTTTGCTTCATCACATCCACTGGAAAGTCGGAAAGTGTGTGCTCGGCCCACTATAATTGGCCTGGAAAAATTACTAGCGCCTAGCAACTCTGGTTAAAAGTTTTTCAGAAACTCTGTAGGGCATCCAGCTCCATAGGACCTCGGAAAGGCGGCTGTCAAAGCTGGAGTTAGCATCTTCAGTTTCTGTCATACGGTTCCCCAGGTTCAACAAAGTCACCTGTGTAGATGCCATAGTTGCCTCCAACATATTGAAATGGTCAGTCAATGTTTTACTCAAATTCTGTATTGTCAAAAGAATGTTTGCTGGCTCTGTTTCTACATATGCTAGGCCTGATGTGGCCGCAGCTTGCTCTGCTAGCTCCAACGGATGCGGCCCCTCAGTTTCACTTTGTTCCATGTCCATCTGTTTTCCACGTTCTGGCTTTAGTACAGCGGGGGGGGGGGTTCCCAGTTTTGGCATCTTGTCTCTTACAGGAGTCGCTAGAAGTAGGTAGAAGTCGGATGAGCAAGCTAAAATTGAGATTATGACTGAGTAAACTAAAACAAGGAGAGGAGCTCAGGAGAAACACGTCTACTCCATCATATGCACACTAGCGACCCCCCATCGGCTGCATTTCTGATGGAGATGAGTTGGCATACAGGGCAGAGGTGAGAGCCCTGACATCATGGTGTCGCGATAACAACCTGCTGCTCAATGTCAGCAAAACCAAGAAGCTCATCATGGACTACAGGAGACTGCAGGGAGGAGGCCACACCCCCATCCACATCAAGGGAGCAGAGGTGGAGAGAGTTAGCTCCTTCAGATTCCTGGGCATCAACATCAGCAAGAATCTGAGCTGGTCACACCACGTGGTATGATCACAAAAGCAGCAAGACAGCGACTCTTCTTTCTATGGCACCTGAGAAGGTTCAGCATGGACTACAGAATACTCACAAACTTCTACTGATGCACCATCGAGAGTATTCTGTCTGGCTGTATCAAATTTCCCCACGCAAACCGTGGGCTCCACACGTCCGCCCCCTAAAAGGGACCTACGCGCTGGCCTCTCCTAAAAAATTCATGCAGAGTCCTTCCCAATCCACGAGCGTTTTTATCAGCGCCAGAGGGGGTCCGGGTCCATTTCAGGGCAACTTGCCCCAGACCTTCAGGGGCTAGTGTCCGGATCACAGATGGGGGTATCTCGCCTGTGCACGTGGGGCATTAGAGAGGAGTTCCTCTCATCCCGTCCGTAGGCCGGTACGCCTGCAGCGGCACAAGATCTACTTCCCCTTTGTCGGATCCGCCGTCATCATCGCGTTCCTGACCTGCTACTGGACTTTGCAGAGACATCCGTGCTGGGGAACAGGAAGGGGCGCCAGGGTGGACGATCTCTCCCAAATGTCGAAGAAATGCAGCTTTACTACTTTATTGCAAAATGAAGCAGTCTCATGGTACAGGAGAAAGCGTTGATCAGACGCTTCTGGTCAGCAAACATTCCAGGTCACATATACAGACCTTTTCTGATGGTTGACTCCCCTTTTCTACTTGTTGCCTTTCAGCCAATCAGACAGAGTTGGATTTTCAAATTCTCCCCCCTTTTTTCCAGTAATCTTCTTGTTCTTTTGTTCCCCAGTCTTACAATTGAACTTTTACTATTTGGGCAGAAGGGACATCAACCTCCGGCTCTTGGTGTTCGAACACCGGAGGCTGAAACCCACAGCATACCTCAAATGGGCTGAATCCAGTGGCCGAGGAGATGTGAAGGCTGTTGGATAACTCCGCCCATAAGAGGTAGCGTGCCTAGGAGTACTGATGCTCTGCAGCGAAGCATCTGAGGAAGCGCTCCAGTTGTTGGTTGGCCCGCTATGTCTGGCCGTTAGTCTGAGGGTGGTAGCCTGAGGACAGACTTGAGGTGGAGTCGACCAGACGGCAGAAGGCCTGCCAGAACTTGGCCATGAACTGGGGCCCTCTGTCTGAGACGATGTCCTTGGGGAACCCATGCAAGGGGACTACGTGCTCGAGTATTAACTCCACCAGGTGCACAGCTTTAGAGAACCGGTCCACGATGATCATTATTGGGTTCTTCCCGTCAGCTTCAGGGAGACCAGTGACGAAGTCCACCGAAATATGCGATCAGGGACGTCTAGGAACCGGAAGTGGCTGGAGTTCGCCAGGAGCAGGTGAGTTAGTGGTTTTATTTCGCGCGCACACAGCACATGCTTGTACGTATTCCTTGATATCTTTTTTCATCTGGTTCCACCAGAATGCTCGGGAAATAAAAGTAGTGCTTCTGTTTACTCTGGAGTGGCCTGCTAAAGCAGAATCGTGGCCCCACTGGAGAACCTCCCTCCGCAGGATGCTGGGCACGTAGAGACGTCCGGCTGGTGTTTCCGCAGGCGGTGGATCCTGACTGTGACTCTGGCGGACTCTCTCTTTCAACCCCCACCAGAGAGGAGCAAGGATGAGGTGAGCGGGCAGGACAGGCGCGGGTTCCGTGTTAATGTGTCTTTTTGATGCTGACGGGAGAGGACGTCTGCTTTGGTATTTTTCGATCCTGGTCTGTAAGTTAACTGGAAATTGAAGTGTTCGAAATATAGTGCTCACCGCGCCTGCCTGGGGTTAAGTTGTTTTGCTTGGCGGATGGGTCTCCGCCGCCCTGGAGCCAGTGACGCCATTCCTCCAGAGCCCACTTGATGCCCAACAACTCACAGTCCCCTACACCGTAGCATTGCTGTGTGGGATTAAACTTTCTAGAGAAGAAACTACAGGGTTGTAGTTGCTGGTCTGGACCGCGCTGCAAGAGGACGGCTCCTACGCCCACATCAGAGGCGTCCACCTCGACAGCGAAAGGCTTGTTAGGATCTGGATGAAGAAGAACAGGAGCAGAGGTGAATTGATGACACAGTGAGTTGAATGCGTGG
>JBBPCY010012292.1:0-15451 GCA_037974405.1 Brachyalestes nurse
CATATAAATACAGGGAAAGGTAGGGTACAAATTTTTTTGGGGAACAGTTTGTGTGTGTGTGTGTGGGTGTGTGTGTGTGTGTGTGTGTGTGTGCGTTATTGAATTATTGGATGTCATGAGGAAGGAGTATTGAAGAATAAACTCATCAATCATGCTCTAAGCATTACATTATTTTTCTGTTGGCAACTCTGGAATCAATACAAATAATTCTTGTATTTCCTGATCCTAGTGTAGTAGTTTCTAGCTCAGGACTTGTGCTGGGGATCACCGTCCTGGGGGGCTTGTAAAGTAAAACACAGATTACACTGATCTAAAAACTCAAAAGACTAGAAAAACGGCAGGCAAATGTCCGACCTCAGCTGACAAAACACTCAGCACTTGTTTCCATAATTAGAGCCAAGCATGGGATCGAAGCCTATTCAAGCTGTGGTCAAAATGCTCGGCAACCTGCAATTTAAAAAATCAAAACCTCTGAACTTCTGAATAGAATAGTCATCAAGGGGTCAAGTATCTTGCTCATAAAAACCCAGTGTGTACACCAGTCCCAGCGTAACATGCCTGAGGTAAATGTACATACCAAGCTCCACACACAGTATAAAAACGAATTAAAAATTTAAATGTTTTTCAAATCTTATGGGTCATTATCTAATTAATTATTACTAACAAATAATTACTTGTTACAAATTATTAATGTCCCTTATATTACCCATTGCCATTGCACAGATGGCCATTTGTTTCCCTTTAAAGTGACAAACGTACACGTTTATTCAAACCGGAACAGTTTCCATGTTTATTTTGGTTAAAGGCTACACTGAGTATATTTGTGCTGTGAACGGATCGATGATGTGCTGAAAGTTCTGTGTGTTTTCCGGAGGTATGACATGGTAAAATTCATTAATTTCAATATTCTCACTTTATTCAAACAGACAATAACAATATGTTGATGCATTCTGCTGGTAAGAAGGTCAAATTGTGTCAATCAGCAAGGCTATACTCATTTGCATAACTAAACCATGTGAAGAGTTTTTTTGTCCCATATGACCTTATAAAAATGAACATAAGGCATACACGATTTTATGTTTGCTTCAAATACAGTGTGATGCACCTCACTGATAATTGTAACTTCAGAACATGCTGCCTCCAGAACAAGCTTTTATTTCTTATTTACTCAACATTTGAAGAGTTTTATATGGATAAAAAGGGACTAAATGAAAAAAATGCTGTAATTAAACTGTAACCATTTGAATATTCCAGTGATTGTATTTTCTGGCATGAAGCGTCATGATACTACACTTGGTATCAAAGCAAAATTCTGGTCACGAAACACCTCTCTTCTAAAACAATCAATTGCACAATAATCAATAATCTATGATCCACAGCCAGCATATCAAGAGGGCTCTAATTTTCCTCACTCTAATTAGTGACTAAGTGCTTCAATCACAGTTTAATCTATTGCTTTAAAGCTAAAAATGCAGTAAACTGGGCTTTATCCATTGTTTGTAGTAACATATCCCAGATCCCAATTCCAGAACATGCAGGTAACTAAGGGATAACCAGTTTCAGTGCACCCTGCCTTAGAATCTGCACCTCCACTGTTTCTGGCAGGACAGACAACAGTTCTTCCAAAATATAAGCTATTTGGAAAAAAGTACTGAGATACACTTTTTTTTCAGGGTTTCGGCAAGACCTCTTACTTCCAGTGAAGGGCATTTCTAACACTTCAGCGTCCCAGGACATTCTGAACAACCGCATGCTTCCAACTTTCTTCCAACAAGCATGACTGTGCCTCAGTGGCCCACACAGACTTCAACCCCATCCAACATCTTTGAGTTGGACTGGAACAAAGATTGTGAGCCAGGGCTTCTCATCCAACATCAGTGCCTGAGCTCACAAATGTTCTACAGAATGAAAGGGCACAAATTCCCACAGAAACTTGTGGAAAGCCTGTGGAAGAAGAGTGGAAGCCGCAAAGGAGGCACCAACTTCATATGAGAGTCTATGTTTTCGCTGAAGTCTATGCTCTGTTGCTGATGAGCTCTATCTAACATGTCGGTTCAAAATCTCCCACTAGTGTTCAGCTGAGTTGAGGTTTGGTGAATACAATGGCTATACTATGTGACTTACATCATTTTCATACTCTGTCATTTATTCAGTGACCGCTCGTGCCCTGCAGAGAGGAGCACTGTCACCCAGGAGGAGATCACACCCATCAAGATCGAAATGTCGTCTTAAGATGGTGATTAGTCAGAATGACCCTGTATTGATTTGCGGTGACCCTTCTCTTTAAGAGGGAGTGAACCTCAACCATGTGAAACTAAACCATGCCAGCAACATTTGGCCCCCATCTGCATGTAACCACTGAATGTGTCTAGGTCCCAAACATGCCTTTACTGAACGAACCCTCAGAACCTTATAGAACTGACACTCAACTTGTTATATAACATATATGGACATTCTGTGTATCTAGGCAGAGTGAATTTTCCCATTTATATCCCATTCCATATAATAATATGAAAATAAATAATCTTATGCATAAGAAGGAAGTGACAATGTTCCACAGTACCTGGCCTCTATCCTTGAGTGCTCATCTTAGCAGAGGTAAAAGAAATATACTGCATGTGCAGCACTCCTGCACCCAGGACACTTACTGCAGATGAGGAAGTACACGGCCTCGCAGCTGAGGAGAATGTAACTGCGGGCCAGGGAAGCCACAAGCCCAAAGATGCCTCCAAACACCAGCAGTACCAGACTGACTGGAAGCAAGATGATGATGACTTTGTGCAGGTCTACACAGAGAGAGGGACAAATATATTTACATTTATATTACATAGAAAGGTAACAGGCTACATATTAAGCACTGGTACGACAATATGTCTAGAATTTCTCATTTTGGGGTTGTTATGATTATATGTAAGGTTTAACACATTTCTAGACATGCTCAAGTAGTTTAATTCAGAAATCATATTTAAGTATAAAGTGCTGTCAGTAAGATATATATTCATGACATATACATAAATATTTATATATAAAGAAATGTGCATTAAATTTTACTGTGGATTTTTTTTACTTTAGGTATTACAGTTGTGGTCAAAGGTTTACATACACTCATCATAGGCATGAAGGTCATGATAATGTTGAGCCATTAATGATCTGTTTGTTCTTTTTCCAGGGTGGAATGATTGCACAGCATACCTCCTTAAGGACTTGGGTTGGATGCACAAGTTTGGCTTTATTTTGGGTTGTCTCTAATCCACACAGGGTGAACATATCTAAACACATACATATCTAAACACCCCCACTAATATTTGGTTAAATGTCTCTTCACAGGTTGCACTTCGCCCAGATGATTCTGGTAGCCATCAAGAAGCTTCTGGTATAATTCTGGTGGGATGTTTGACCACTGTTCTTGACAGAATTAATTTTAACAGACCCAACTTTTAAGAAAAGTAAAAAAAATGAGGTTGGGGCTTTGGGAAGGCCACTCCAGAAGTTTAATGTTTACCTGTTCTATCCATTCTAAAATGCGTGTTTGAGGTCATTGTCCTGATGGAAGACCCAATTGCTTCCAAGTTTCAACCATCTAGCTGTAGTCCCTCTTCTTTATTCCATCCACTTACATTTACAGCATTTAGCAGACGCTTTTCTCCAAAGCGACTTCCATTTCCTAACTACAGGTGGCAGTCAGTCTTCCTGGAGCACCTTGGGGTTATGGGTCTTGCTCAGGACCCAAATGGTGGTATGCTGAAGGTAGGCTTCGAACCCATGACCTCTTGGTCCACAGGCAAGTATCCTACACACTAGGTACTGTCCCCCACACTGCTCCCCAGGTGCACCGCATTGGTGGCAGCTTCACTTGAGGAATGGATTAAAGGCAAAGAAAGAATTTCACACTGTGTGCTGTGGTGTGTTCACACTATAAGAGGGCACTTTACTTAAATACCTATTAAATATAATTTTCTCAAGATTTCTCACACAAAAAACTGAACAGAATCCAAATACCAATTACATTACTATGTGGCAACAAAAGAATCTTGAGCTTTTTTTTCTGCAGGCCACTGGGCTATTTCAGGAAGTCCTCAGGTTCCTCTGGGCTTTCAGTAGAGAGCCTGGATCAGAGGTGATATGTCCATTTTGGTCTCAGTAATGACCCTTATAGACAACAATACTAGGAAAGCCCCTTGTGGAAGCAAAGCCCGTGCTCACCAATCGCAAGGTTTAATTCACTCCATTTCTCTTATTAAGGTTAATGGAGAGAGGGGTTTCAGAAACTCACTCAAAAGGTGCTTGTCCTGCTCGCTGGGCTCCGTCGCATTCATATAGATGGAGATGGCATGATAGCTCCCATTCTTTTCTGCATGCAAGACGGAAACATAGGTTACACCAGCTTACACAATTCATCAGCCTCCACCAGTGTGTATTAGCAACCGTTACACAGTGCAACCTTACAATATAACAAAAGAGTGGAAAAGAAGATGCTGCTGTGAGGGACAGCAAATTGCATTTATTGTGCTCAGATTATTCTACCAATTACAGTGGCTGTTCTATTATAAATGGGGGGAGACAGTTATAGGCCATAGCTGTGTTTTATTTAACCATTTGGCTCAGCTTTGTTTTTTAATGCCGGCTAACCATGAACACAGAGGCGAAGCTCTGTGATTAGTTATCGTCTGTACCACAGAATTAAAGAGAAAGAAAACTACAGCCTCATTCATCCACCATGTACACTGTTTTCCTTTTATTATTAAGCCCACATTATTGCAGCTACCCTAGGCTATGGAAAATGGGTAAAGAAGAACAGGGGCTTGTGGTTCACTTTAAAAATACAGAAAAAGCGGCAATGAGTATGGTCTTTATAAATAGGCAACAACAAATACTGCAAATAGCCTAAATATTTGTGGTGAGAAATTAAAAGGGACTTAATTTCTGACAATTTGTGTCCGGTACTGCCTAATGCAATATTTCTACAGCTTTATAGCTAAGACCGTAGGATCTTGTGTTTCTAACTATGATGGTGTCTTACTCTGGTATCATGGTGGAGTAACAGCTACATCCAGACCAGGTGAAAATAGTTTAATTATAAATATATAGCAGCAAAAAGGGTTCCACCATCATTTCAAGTCAAAGAAGCAATTTGTGCTGGCACTACATATAAGATAAGATTTACCAATGAACCAGAGTAAGACTAATAAAGACTAAGACTAAGAAATTTTCATTGCTACAGAAGAAAGTGTACAGTACAAAGCTAAGAGCAGCAAAACAACACAATATAAGTTATACTACAGAACAGTATATTATAAATATATACTACACAAAATAGTATAATAGTGTAGTATAAAATATATACTACACAAATAATAATACGAAAATAGAATAATACAAAAATAGACATAGGTGTGTGTGCAATATATTTATACAAATTGCACATTTCAAATTGCACATTTCACACAGCAATATTTCACCACAAAAATTTTACATGTTGCACCAAAGATAAATATTGCACACAAGATAAACTTCTACTTATCAATTTATCGTGTCTGGACGTGTGTGTGTGGTCGACTGCAAGGTGTTGGTTGTAAAGTTTGACAGCAGCTGGAATGAAAGACCTTCGGAATCTCTCCTTGACACACCGTGGGTGCAGCAGCCTATCACTGAAACCTCACTATATATGAGTGCAGGGGGATGTCTGCTCTGTTCTCCCGATGCAATAAATAAAGAACAGCATGAGCGATTTCAAATAAATCACTGAACACCAAACATCTAGCCAACAGGCAGCCCCTTCTAGCAAGGAGGGAGAACAAGGAAAAAAAGGAGACAGAGGAGGAGGAGAAAGACAAGGAGAAGAAAAAAAAGAAAAAAAATGGAGAAGGAGGAGGAGGCGGAAAAGGTGGTCTAGGATTAAACTGTCAGAAAATAGGAGATACAGGTTACACCTTGGGCATCATCAAAGCACAATCCTCTTTAACAAGCATCGTGGATGGAGAAATGACAGTTACAGGAAAAATGATTCTGTCTTGAAATAAACCGTTATGAGGGGGCTGTCCGCTGGTTGTAGAATTAAATTACATCAAATACCCCCAAAGTTTTATTGTCAGCTGCAGATCTTCACACCAAACATCTACCCAACAGGTGGCCCATGTTATCAGTCCCATCCCCTCTGCCAGTGAAAAGTTGTGTGCACGCAGCAGCTCTCACCCAGTACCTTCATAGATCCTCCAGAGCCCTGCGTGAGACCTCGTGAACTCCCAGCTCGAATTCCCAGTTTGGTCCAGGTCGATGATGTACCAGTACTCGCTGCCAATGGCCACGGCCAGGAGAGCGAAGCTCAGCAAGCCGGACAGTCCGGCAGCCACGACCACCGCGCCGAAGTTCATCTCAGACAGGTCCACCACGACTGCTGTGTTTTCTGTGGGTCGGATTCTGTCCGTGCCACAGCAGCACGAGCTGGTCTCTCGATGAGATGGGGAGGAAAATCCACGGCGAGAGCAGGAGTGTTACTTTAAAGCGCCACACACACACTAGCGCGGAAACCTAAAGGTGAGGTGAGAGCAGCTCCTGCACACTGCATATTAAACTCAAAAACGCTGACTTTCACCCTCACAGCCCTCCAGACTGAGGGCAGCCCTACAGCTGAGGGTCCTCATCTGAGGGTCCTGAGCTGGTCCAGGGTCATGAGATAAAGTGGACAAGACAAAGAGCCTTAACTTTCAGCACATAAACCCCACGGGCTGCTTCACTGAGCAGCTTTAACAGCTCGCTTCACAGCCTGCGGCAATTTGTTGGACTGATAGTGCGCGTTAAAGGTGAGGGACACTGGTGTTCTTCCATAAATCAATTCACAATGAGGGGGAGAATGATGAGGAGTGGGAGGAAGAGGGGGAGGCAGAGGAGGAGAAGAAAAAAATTGACAAATGGAGGAGTAGGAGGAGGTGAAGAAGAGGGATAGGGGAAGAAAGAATAAGGAGGGAGAAAAGAGGAGAAGACAAGGAGGGAGAGGAATGAGAAGAAAGGGAGGTGGAGGAGGAGACAGAAGAAGAGAAGGATGATGAGTTGAAGAAGGAGAAAAAAAGAAGAAGAAAGCGGAGGCAGTGGAGGAGAAGAGAGAGAAGAAAAATGAAGGAGGGGGTGATAATGGTGGTCCATGTTAAAATTGTCAGAAAATAAGAGATGCAGATTACACTGTGGGGATAATCACACCACAAGCCTCTTTAACAAGCCACCTGCATCGGGATGGAGAAATGACAGTCAGTAACAGGAAAAAATGCTTCTCTGTCTTGAAACAGCTATGAAAAGACTGGAGAGGGCTTTCTAGTGGTTATAGAATTATGATGGTGTTCCCCCCCCCCAAAGTTTTACTGTAAATTGCATATCGGAGCACTGAATCAGAGTTTACAGACTTCAGCACCCTGGGGGTACAACCATGAATACAACCTAAATATACACATGTGCAGAGGTGAGCTATGTGACACATTATATGGACAAAGGTACTGGGACACCTGACACTTACACCAAAAGGGACTTTAATGACTTTGGATTCAAATACATAGACTTTAATATGGAGTTAGTCCCCCTTTGCAGCTAGAACAGCTTCCACTCTTCTTGGAAGTCTTTCCACAAGCTTTTGGAGTTTCTGTGGGAATTTGTGTTCATTCACTCTGTAGAGCATTTATGAGGTCAGGCACTGATGTTGGACAAGGAGGCCTGGCTCACAATCTCCACTCCAGTTCATCCCAAATGTGTTAGAAGAGATTGAGGTCAGGAATTTGTCAAGTTCTTCCACACCAAACTTATCAAACCGTGTCTTTATGGACCTTGCTTTGTGCACTGGGGCAAAGTCATACTAGAGTAGAAAAGGTTCTTCCCTAAACTGTGTCCACAAAGTTGGAAGCAAAGTCCAAAACGTCTTGGTATGCTTTAGAATTAAAATTGTCCTTCACTGGAATTGAAGGGTCTTGCAAAAACCCTGAAAATATATCCATATAGTGTAGATCAAATAAAGCATGGTCTGCTGGTTAACACTCCCTGCTGTGCGAGGCAAAGTATTGGGATCAAATCTAACTCTGAATAGATTTTGTGGCCTCTTGGTAAGGGAGTTCGAATCCCAGGACCGCTAATGGCACCACTGAGGTACCCTTGAGCACTGTCTGCTCCCCACTGCTTCACTCAGGTGAATGGGTTAGGATGCAGAGAGGACTGTTTCCTCTTATACTGTACCATTAATATAATAAAAAAATGCCCGTTACACTAATACACCCTAATAATACAAAGTACATACTATGTACTGATCTGAATAGGATGAGTTAGGCAGAGTAGTGCACTAAAATATTAACCCAAGTTTCTTACTCACTGGAAGAGATGGCGTGTTGCTATCCTAATGTACATCATACTAAACTAACACTCAAAGCTACTCTATGGAACACTTTTTGACACAGATGTTCACTATTAGGTCACTGATACACACACAGAGCAATTATAGAAATAGGAATAAACACATTACTGGAGCACATTGTGATGTTATTTTCACCCCAAATGTTAGATTTTTTCCCCACTGCTCCTTTAGATTCCCAAAAGTGTCCTAGGAAAAACACAGAGAAAGTATTTAAAGACAAACACCAAGTCAGTAAGAAAGTTCTTAAAAGCATGTTCAAGAAACTCTGATACTTTAAGAAAAATGTGAGCTATAAACTGTCATATAGAACTTTACCGCTTACCATAATTACGACATTTTCATTAACCAATAACTCCGTTTTCCTGAAGAAAGTGACCTGAAGGTCAAACACAATTTTAACCTATTTTGACTATTATAGAAGTTATACTTTAGATGCTCTTGGAGTCTAAGACAAGTGTGAGGGAGCCAGTGTTAAATGTCATTTATGAATGTAAATGTTTATCCGGTTGTTTTAAGTGAACATTTAAAAAGAAATAAAAAGAATCCCTTCGTTGTTTTTTCTGAATAATACATTCTCAATTTTAAGTCTGTAATTAGGGGAAAACATTTAAAAGTGTTATATTCCTTAAGATGCTTTCGAATCTCCAAGAGTTTTATCAAAACCCTGGAAATAAACGTTATGCACCCCATACTGTGCTCATTTCGCCCATAAAACATACCGTCTCCAGTATCAAGGGTTAAGAATTCTCATTTGCAGAAATGTGCTTCATTAAACCGACTGAAGAGGTACCATTACCGTAAAAACCACAGTGAGCCCATAATTCAAAGTTATGCCTCAATATTTATTGGGGTAATATATGACAAAAAGAATGAAAACATTAAAATCACACAAGACAAAGAGAAAAGGGAACACTGTGAATCAAGGACATCGGATGAAATGCTGGACAAATGAGAAGTGCAAGTCTACCCATGCTTTAGCACAGAGGTTATTACAGTCCTTAAAAGAGAGTCCAGTAAAAGACTTTCTCAGAATTAACAGGGTCTACTGTTAGGACTACTGGAATAAATGGAGAGCAATGAATAAGAGCATGTTTGCGGAAGTGAATTACATGAGGAGTCAAAATGGCTTTGATGCACTGCAGGCCAGACAAAAGTAGAACATGCAGAAAGTGCTTTAGGCATCTAATAGCCACCTCATTAGAACCTTCCCAGGAAAGGGGTCAGTTTCGATTCTAGTCGTCACAAGCTCTGCCGCAACATCTAAAAACATCTGAGATCCAAGTTTGGTGTAACTTTGGAAATAAAGAACAAAAAAGATCAGCCTCCTCAAAAAAAAAAAAAAAAACAAGCACAGCTTTATCTTTCCATGGCCATTTTGATAATGGCACCTCTTCTTGACTTAGCAGCCACTTCAAATTTCTCAATAACTTGATTGCAGGTTGTTTTCTGAAAAAGAAGGAGGATCAGAAGCAGATGTTACAAAAAAGCAGATGGTGTAAAGAGCAAAAAAAGAAAATATACCCAGAAAAATACTTGGCATACAGAACATGATTAGTGAGGATTAGAATAAGTCTTGGCTGAAAGCAAGCAGAGATTCCACTGAAACAAAGACCCAAAAACCTTAAAATTGTTGGAAAAATGAACTGCAAGCTCAAGGCAGCAGTAGACGCAGTGGTCATCACTTTTATAATGGTCCACAAACAGCCACTGTTCCAGTCTGGTCCTGCGGTCTTGAGCATGGATTACACACGGTAATACATTTCACTGGCAAAATCCTGTGGCAAGCATGATTCACTGTGAAGAATATCCCATCAGCTTCTTCCGGTTAGTAACAACCCTCTTTAGTACGCCACCTCTTTAAAAAAGGCAAGCCATTCAGTGCCTCGGGAAAACATTTCTCTGACTTAAAGCAACTCTAAAAAGACTAGAATGAGAGTGAATGCTTTCCAGTGACTGTATGAAGTACTGACTCATATTTCTGGACTACCTAGGGACATGTCCTTATTGTAATTGGAATTTATAACACCTGAACAACTGGTTCAAAAACTATTATATCATATATCATGGATATTTAGTACAAAGTTATAATTATAACGAGCCTGTAAAGAATAACCTCTGGTGCGTAGCAATTCCATAAACTACTTAATAATTGGATTGGATGCCAACTTGTGTCAATGTAATTTTATGCAGCGTTTTTCCCTTTGATCATTACTAACTACCTAATTTTTTGCACGCAAAATTAAACTATTTGTTATATTATGTCCATGAAAACTTTCACAAGCCTAGGAAAACAGTGCTTGAATGCAGCACATGTTTGACTTGGGGAATTGAACTATAACAATTTTTCATGCATGACGACTAAATGAACAGGAAAAGAAACATAAAAAATTTTAAGATGGACGGGTGTTATAAAGCCAGCAAAACTGAATCTTACCGATACCCATAAAAATCCCATAAAACTTTGGGTTTCTTAATAACCACCTGACCGCACTCGTAACACACTGGGAGTTCAATCTGCTCTGCCACTCTGCTCATCATTTTCACCACCTCTCTACACAACTTCACAGCACTATAAAGTGTGCGCACTAACAGTCCCAGTCCCAAGGAGATCATCTCACATTGTGTTTTTCCCGTTCCAACACACTCCACTCAAGAGGACATTGTTGAGCACTTCAGGAGTCACATTTGTTGAACAAAGAATGTCCTTTGGGCCACTGGGAGATGGACACTAACCATAATGTGAAGTTCAGTATTTTGTTAAATTTATGACATTGTCATTTCAAGAATCTAAACTAGTGGGCAATGTACCCCATGATTCAGCATACTGGGTAAAATTCTCCCAAATGTATTTTTTTTATTCAGGATTGGTAGAAATAAGTAAGAGGGAGAGGGAGGTTGGGGCAGTTATATTTACATGAAACACTTGACAACATTCTGGGCCAGTAGTACCACGTGCGAAAACTGCCACTAAACCACAATGATTTTTATTCAACGTATCACAATTCTGTACCAAATTCAATAAACGGCACAAAATAACACTTTTTGGTAAATACTAACAATATCCACAACATGCTTAGAAAAGCATATTCTCTACTGTGCAAAGATAAAACACCATATCAGCCTCTATAGCACAACATACAAACAGTATAAAATGTATCATAAGAGCATGGGGGTGCATTTATGTTGAAAAGGACTTGCATGGGGTGCATTTATGTAAGAAATGTTCTTTTAACATTGTTAGGCCCAGAAAGGGCACGGAGTACTTACGTGTACACATCAAAGATTTATTCAATTCAATTCAGTTTTATTTATATAGCGCTTTTAACAATGGTCATCGTCACAAAGCTGCTTCACAAATGAGAGAACATTATGTGCAGGAGTGTGTGTGAAAAGTCTCTGATGAGCAAGCCTAGGGTGACGGCGACAGTGGCAAGGAAAAACTCCCCAAGATGGTGTATGATGTTTTGCAAAAGTACTACAATGTTTTGCGAAACGGACACGACTAAAAATATAGTGATATGTCATACTACCCATCACTGCACTGCGTGTTTAGTTATGCCATTTAAGCTAATCGCAGCTATCGGAGCAAATACATTCATCAGCCACAGCTGTGACCCATCAAAGTATAGACTCTGTGTCGGCCACCGTCGATTCCGACAGATGCTTGATCAGATCGAGATCTCTGGAATTTGGAGGCCCAGTCAACACCTTAAACTGCGTCACGTTCTTCTAACCATTCCTTTACAACTTACAATAACTATATCTTACACAGGCAGAATGCAAAACTGTGAACATTTCTTTTCTATTATACTCTCTATTGGAGTAAATCTCATGTACAAAATGTCTTCACTTTATTTGCATGCTGCCCAGAATTCTTTGCAAGACTACAAAAGAAAATCTACATTATAATCCTTTCATGTGGTGTTCTTAATATACGCATACGGTGGTTAATTAGTTAGTGTTCTATTTGTATAGCGTATAATTAAGTGCAATCTTTTTTTTCTGTATACAGTAAAAAAAAAAACTAAGCACAGATTAGAAAGCCAGTACAGAGAATAAAGGCAAAGCACAAAATAGGAAGAAAAAAAAATCCAGGCACATTCACTGTGGCAACCAGAAAATAAACAAGCATGAAATGAATTAAGTAGATCCTATGAGTCAGAGTAGGGCTGATTTGTCAAGTACAGGCCAAATCAAGCCTGAATCTTTTGTCATGTTCCTCAAATCATTCCTGAACAAGCTCTGCAGTGTGGCAGGGTGCATTATCCTGCTGAAAGAGGCCACTATCAATAGGGACTACCACTGCCATGGAGGGGTGTCCTTGATCTGCAGCAATGTTTAGGTAGGAGGTATGTGTCAAGGTGACCGCCACATGAATTCAAGAACCTCAGATTTCCCAGCAAAACATTGGCCAGAGCATCAACCACTGGGATCATGGTGCCATCTCTTCCTCAAGTGAATGATCCACACATACCCGGCTGTCCACATGATATAAAAGAAAACATGAGGTTCACATTGTAGGTGCTTTCAGCTGTGGACAGGGGTCAGTGGGGGCAGGGGTCAGTGTGGGCACTCTGCAACCACCACAACAAACCGCGATACACTATGTTTTCTTTTTTTAAATCTGCTTTCTTGTTTTGGTTGTATTTATCCTAATGTTTTTGTTTCATGATTTTATTGCCAGACTTCTACAAACAGGTACAATATAATAGTGCAAAACTATTTTTGATATAACATTTAACAAGCTGACAGACCCAACTAGTACTGTGCGATATAAACGGTATGCGATAAAAATTTGGCCAAACGGGAGTGATTTTGATTATACCGGCCAACCGCAGAAATATCCGCTCCCCGCGAACATGACAAAGTCGCGTCAGCTGCAGGGAACCACGCCTACTTGCAGCACAAGGTTAGTTTTGGAAAACGGACCAGAGCAGAGAGCGCACGGAGGAGCAGCTCGTTAAAAAGAGCGGTCAATGAACATTTATCACGTGACAAAAACGAGACGAGACGCAACGTAAATGCTGGTCATGTGACGATAACTATAATAAAATATATAATGTAATATTGTTGACCAATAAGAACGAGACTAAATGTGGTTTACAAAATAAAAACTGCTAAAATGTCTTTTCATTTTCATTTTCAACAAGACGTTATTTCCTGTACGATAGGGAGGGGAGAAACATTAGTTTTGAATGGCATTACGTTCCAATACTTTTGTCCATTAAGAGGCACTGTGAATCTAGAGCAGGCAAAAGTACTGGGACGTAGGGCCTTAAAAGTGCCAGGAAGAGAGAAATCACTCACACACACACCTACACGTACACGCACGATAAGCAGCCTTTCCCATATCCATGCAAGAAAAAAAAAGCTGATCCTAAATTGTTCTGATTTGGTTGCGTAGACTGTATTTGTTCAGGAATAAAAAAAAAATATTGGTAAGTTCAGCAACAACTTTGCTATGGATTTAAATTTACAGATCAAACTATATACCGCAATATAAACCATCTACTGTCTATGGTTCAATTTATATCACAATATGAATTTTATCGCACAGCCCTAGAACCAACCCTCCCATTACACACTACGTATTCTGACACCTTTCCATCACTACTGTGCTACAGTAGCTCTTATATGGGATCTGACTATACGGGTTAGTCTTCACTTCCCATACACATTAGAGACTCTTGGGCAGCCTTGACCCTGCCGTCATTTGAACCACTTTTGGTAGTTCAACCAGTGCATAAGCCCCCCCACAAGTCCTTATGTTTGGGAGATTTTCTGAGTCAGTCATCTAGCCATCACGGTTTGGCACTATGCTCCCTATGCTTGCCATGTTACTCCTCCTGTTATCACCAGCTTCAAGAACTGCTTACTGTCCAATACATTCCACCCCTCGACAGGTGCCATTGTAACAAGATAATCAAAGTCATTCATTTCATATTGCTACAAAATTACAGCTTACGAGAGATGAAGTAAACTAGGCCAGAGCAGAGAACAAAACTTGAAATCATCTCCAAGTCTCGTGGTGCAGGTTTTGTGTAGTGTTAAATGACTTGGCTGATGCGTGTTGAGCCTTTTTAGGAAGAAACACAAACCAAGATGAGAATTTGAGAATAGACTGTAATTGAAAAGCAAGTCATTTTGAAGATGAATTACAGAGGAGCCACTGCAGAGCACCATCTGTACAGAACTTCTTGAGGGTGAAAGAAAGAATAATTAAATTGTGACAACCATGTAGTTCATTTTTCTTAGGACAGAAAATGATTTTAAACTTAAAGAAAAACCCCAAAACAACAGCAAAAGAAACCACAGCCAAGCTGCCCAGCGCAGAGGAGAAAGAGCTTTTTAAAAGACTCTGGAGCTACACCGCTAACCTATCAACAACACACACACACACACACACACACACTTTTACGCAGATCAGGAGTCAAGGATTCAATAACGCAGTGACTGATTTTACGCAGAAATCTCCACATTAACGCGGAACCTGCTAATATTCTCCGCATTTTTTTTTTGCTTTTTCCATGGCAATGTTTTTTATGCATTTTATTTCTAAATTAAGAAGAATTGACTAATTTTGTAACAAATATGAACATAAATTCGGCTACATTTCCATATAAAATAACTGTATAAATGTTTTGGTTTCCGTGCACGGCACTAGGCTCTTCCTAGGTCAAGCTACGGGGCGAAATTCACCGTTACTCCCGGACTGCATTTAAAGACGGACGCGCTCCGGCTCTCACGGTTTCTGGCAAATAACTCGTAATCTACGAGGGCTAAAATTGCGAAAGAGGACTTATTGGAAATGTCTCCTGGAGATGTATCTAACTGTGAAGTTTGAAGTGTGTGGGTGATGGAGTTATGCCGCTCAGAACAGTGGGGCAGCACACTGGCTTTTTTTTTTTTTTTTAAACCACAACATAACGCGGTTTTTCACTATATGCGGGCGCTTGTGGAATGAAAAGCAGGGGATTACTGTATATATGCATCTCTATGGGTATGACAACCATTCCATGCCAGTGTCTGTTAAATTCCTACACAAGCACCTCATTCTGCTTTATG
>JBBPCY010012311.1:0-15450 GCA_037974405.1 Brachyalestes nurse
GAAAGATATATATATATATATATATATATATATATATATATATATATTGCCACAAAAAAGCAAAAAAAGTTGCAGGATATTTTGTAGTTTCCGTGTTACTGTGGAGATTTCTGCGTATTTGTGGAGAGTTCGGTTCTCAGAAAAAATCCGCGTGTGACTGAATTCGCGATTCCTGATTCACTTAAAACTTGGGGATTATTGTACTTATTTATCAATCCCGTGGAAATTTAAGGCATTCTTTACAGTTTGTTCAGTGTTACCTGACTCCAGATATGAACAAAAGGCAGAATTGTGTTTTTAGAGTTGTTCACATCTGCCTGAGTGGCTTATATTTGGTTACATTGCAATTTAAAAGTGTGACAATGAAAATTGTTTTGAAAATGTATTTTCATGTAACTTTTGTGGTTAAAAAATGTCAGAAGGAACTATTGGCCCCCGGGCATCTTCACTTTATCAAATTTGGCCTTCTTTACAAAAAATTTGGACACCCCTGGGTTAAGGAGCTGTCCCTGTGATCTGATTGTTTTGGATTTGAATCTTAGGACTGCTAGAGGCAAGGTACAGGTGCTGTGTACCTGGCTGCCTGCTGGTTCACTTGGTTAATGGGTTAAATGGGTTAAATGGGTTAAATATAGAAAACAAATTTCGTGCTGTTCACACAGGGAAACACATGAGATGTCATCTTCAGCATGCAAACCCCAGCCTCATAGTCCAAAAACTCGCTACAGCTATAATCACATCCGAAGGTCCACACCAGCCTAAGAAGGAAGACATGGGAGACCTAGAAACAGAGCGAGTTTTGGTACCTGGTCCTGAGATCCAGGACTGATGGCCACACCTTGTCACCCAGTTGATATTTGGGTGCATCTGTCCTTTGCTGATCCACCTGGGTTTGGAAACAATGAGCAGCTTGGCAGATGGCAGTATGTGTTCCACAGCTGCTCCTCTGTGTAGAACCACAGATCCATCCTGGGTATGTTGTTGGGAGTGGGGTACCACAGGCAGAGTCGGGGCTGATTCCCAAACACACGCTTAACCATGCCCAGAAGTACCTGCTGAGCTCCTGGATGGTATGATCAGCCTGATCATTAGACTGCGGATGGTAGCCAGAAGTCAGGCTAACAGAGACTTTGTGTGGAAAGTTTTCCACACCCAAGATACAAACTGGGGACCTTGGTAGGACAGGATGTTCGCCGGAATGCCATAAACACAGAACAAGTGCTGAAATAACAATGTGAGACCACAGTCTGTTGGGTAATGGGAGGGACATGAATTTCTCAGCATACCATTTGCTTTAGCTCTTGGTGTTGGTACAGAACTGACTATATTCCTAGCATGTCAAGAGGAGGTTGGCCACCAGTATGTTTTCTTTATTAGCTCCTTAGTGCTGGAGATACCAGGATGCCCTAACTTGTGTGTCTATTCCACCATGCATGCACACAAGTGCTCTGGGGAACAGCACTGGCTGTGGTCAAAATAGACAACATAGAGTTTTGAAAGGGGCATCTGCAGATTAGGAGTGTGAGAGATCATCAGCCTTGCAATTTTTTGACCCAGGATTGTAGGTGATTTGGAAGATAGCCATCTGGCCTGCCTACAGTTAAAGCGCTTTGAGAACCACAAAGTGGTGCCAGCACCCCTCCAACCATTGCTTCCACTCCTCTAATGCCACCTTGATGGTAAGCAGCTCACCTTTACCTATGTTGTAGTAATGTTCCATCTCCGTCAGTTTTCATGAAAAGAAGATGCAGGGACGTACCTTTCTGTGGTGCTGTGAGAAGGCAGCCCGTATTCTGACCTCTGAGGTGACTTCCTCCTGAAAAGGTAATGTCAGGTTGGGCATTTTGAGTTTGGAGACACTTTATAATTAACTTGAAAACTTTAACTTGAAAAAGTATTTTCTTGCCATTGGTGTCCACTCTAACATTTTTCATTAAGGAGGTCGGAAAGGGGGGATGCTACAGACCTGAAAACCCAGATAAACCTGTGATAAAAGTTAGCAAAACCTAGGAACCAGTGTGACAGCTGAGGAATGAAATACCCGACCAGTAGAAATCATAATTCTCGGCCTTGGCGCACCATGCTCTCCATTGTGCAAGAGGACCTGGCACTCATGATTGATGGGTTCTATAAGTGATTTTGAATGTAAAAGGATACTGTCAATGTGTACAATAACAAAATTATTTAACATATTGTGGAACACATCATTCATGAACATCTGGATAACAAAGGGTGGCATTACCAGACTGCAATGCATCACAGAGGCCTGCTGTGGTGGAAAACGGTTTCTTTTATTCGTCCCCCACCTGAATGTGCACCAGGTTGTATAGCTCCACAGTTCAAGCTTAGTGAAAATAGACTATGTGCAAAGTTGTTTAATGGGTGACAGGATCATTGGGAGCGGGAGCAGATACTTCATTTTGACCGTGTTGAGCCCCTGGTAGTTGCATGGCCTAAGTCCATCATCCTTATTTTGTACAAAAAAAGCTGCCAGAGGTCGGAGACGTGGATCTGCTAGTAAACACCTGCTGGAGCACCTCAGCCACATATTCCTCCATGACTGAGAGGTTGTGTCTCCAAGCAGAAGTTTAACAGCACAGTCACACAGCCGGTGTTCAGGGAGATGGGCTACCCAGGTCCAAATATTCAGGGGTGGTGTTTATAGGGATATGTGCAATGGGACTTTCAATAGATGTGAGGGGACCCGGATATAATTTTGTTTGGGCATCAATCTGCCAAGAGATTGTATAGCGTTAACCAAAGTAAACAGTGAATAGTTTTGTGTTGGTGAGGGGCAACAAATGGCACTGGGGCCATGACGTGAGTGATTAGGCTGCCGCTGACCCTGGTTACCATCTAGGGTCTGAACCATATCGGGGTAAACTAGAGCAACCGTAGGGATGGACAAAGAAGAGACGAAGAACTCGAATATGACTTTTCCATCTGATCCGGAATTTATAATGACAAAGAGACAGAATGAATACACACCATTAAATCAACAGATAACAGAAACTGACACAAGGACACAACCTCTGTCAGTACCCCTGTGGTGGGTGTGTCTGTGCTCTGACAGACAGGGCATTGCTGTCTCCAGTGCCTAGACTCTCCGCAAGTCTCTGGCTTTGCTGGTAGAGCTGCTCCTGAGGGGTTCGTTTGAATGTTCCTAACTGCATTGGCTTAGGCACGGGATTGCTTACGGTAGGCCCCTGAACAGAACTGTCAGGTGTTCTAGGAGAGCAGATGCTGGCTGGTGGTGATTGCTGACTGGCCCATACGTGGTGGTCAAGCTAGCTGTATGATGCCATTCATATTGAGGCTAGCATCATAGCAGGTCAGTTCAGTTTATAGTTCAGGAAAAATCCGCTACAAACTTCCTTCCCTCGTGTAATCTGAAGAGTTGGTTGTCGCTCGACTGATCAAACACTGTCCAGAAGCCATGGAGAAACTCTGGAAAGTTAGGAGAGTTAAACACCCACTTCTCCACACTGCCACAGCCCAGTGAGCCTTTGGATCATGAAAGATATTTTCTTGGAATTGGGCAGGTCAGGGAACTCCTTAAAGTACAGGTCCAGTCATGCTGGTGGAAGTGGGTGGCATCGAGTTTCTGGATTCATCTGTTCTGTCTTATTCAGACTCTCCCAGGTATATGACCTAATCACAGGTCATATAGTATTGGCAGAAAATCAAAAAAAGGAGACACTGATCACAGCATATCTTCAAATTAACAGCAAAGCAGAAACAGTTCCTTGGGGCCCACTGTGTTATAGAGGAGGGAAGCCCAGAAAATGCCAGGTTCAGCCGTCTCTGGCCTAGAAAGATACAATATTTTGCAATGTTTTGTTTTTATTTTTGTAATGACTGCTTGCCATTACCATGAAAACAACAAAAAAATCAAAGGTTATTGTCAGTAAATAGTTTTTTTGCAAAGGAAAACTAATAATAGCATTACACCGCTGTTATTTTAATGGATTACGAATGACAGATATAAGACAAAAGAGGATACATGGGGCGTTTCCATGTCGGTGTCCTGTAGGAGTACAGCATAGTCTCACAAGAGAATAACAAGTTACTTATAAGAGACACGTCAAGCTTCAATCAAGTGTTAGGAAGACAAAAAGACACTTAATACAGGTATACCTGATACATCTAAAAACCAGTAGAAACTCTACCACAAGATTGATTTCTCAGTTTCTAATGTCTGAGGAAAGTATGTGACTTGTTCATTGTTTTTACACAATATCTAGAACTATACTTTTTTGCATTCAGTTATTGAATGAAATAAATCATTGTGATACTTTCAAAGTCCTTTTTTTCTCAATAGTTTTTTTCTCACTTTCTTTATGACCTATTATATATATTCACATACTAAACACATATAAAGACCATGCTTTTCTAATGTCAGCTGGACTTCTTTTTCTCTTTTGCAGTGTGGGTATAGATGACTGAACATTGTTAATGGTTTTACATCAAATTAGAAATGTTTCAACATTAAACAAGAATGATAGAAATACAAGTAGCAGATGATGCTGTTAACATAGTGTTACAGTAGCTGACAAACTGAGAAATACTAATTTTCAGATGGTAATTACTGACTGCAGATCTTGTTGGCAGTTTAGTTCAATGTATGTGTAAAGCAAGCATATAAGAGACATTTTTTCCACCATAGCACTGAGCAATATGCACGGTCTTCTTGTTCAAAATTTTTCATTCCTGACTTTCAAACTCAATGGTTTCCATGACTTGGGAGAATGGAGGCCTTTTCTATTCATTCCCTATTTCCTGATGTTATTATTGTCTACCATCTCAAACTCCATTCTAATTTATTTAATTATATCACAGAAAGCTCTGCACACGCCAATGTGTGTCCTAATTGGTCTAATGGCTGTTGTGGACTTTTGTTTGCCAATATTTTTTGTTCCAAATATGCTGCTCAACCTTTTATTTAACTGGAATGGGATTTCACTTGTTGGCTGTTTGATACAGATGTTTTTTATACATTATGTTGGTACATTTCAATCCAGTTTACTTGCATGGATGGCTCTGGATCGCTTCTTTGCTATTTGCAGACCTCTAAATTATCACAAATATATGGAAATCCCCACCTTTCTAAAATTCATTATTATACCACTGATCAGAAATATAGTCTTAATTGTTGCTATAGTCGCTTTGGCTGGAAAACTGTCTTACTGTGCAACAGATGAGATAGATCACTGTTTCTGTGAACACATGGCGTTGGTCCAGTTGGCATGTGGAGACATTTCTATTAACAACTTAGTAGGACTTACAGCTGCATTTCTAATTCCAACTGCAGATTTTATTTTCTTTACTTTATCATATTTAATAATAGTTGCGTCTGTGCTAAAATCTGGGAAATCTCACTCAAAGGCTATTAACACTTGTATCACTCATATAATTGTCATGGCAGGGACTTTAACTTTTGCCTTATTTGCTTTTATGTCGTACAGAATTAGAAATAATTTCTCCTCCGATGTTCGTGTTTTTCTGAGTACGATGTACTTACTTTTTCCAAGCTGTTTTAATCCAATTATTTATGGAATAAGAACAAAAGAAATCAGACAACAGTTTCTGAAATTCATGAAACAAGTAAATGTTTTGTCGCAGTGCAGTAATAACACATACTGAAGGACTGTTTGTTTAGCTCATTATTCACAAAGATTTAACAACAGGGTTTCAACATAGAATAAACATAAACCATTATTGTTAATAGATTAATTGTTCATAAATAAATGTTGAAAAAATGTGTTTTTGTCCCTCATTACAAACTTTTTGTGTATTACACAGCAGTTTTTGTAAAAGAAGATATTTACTAAATAGGTAGTTAAATTTTTAAGAAATATTGTCCAAAGGAAATAATTTCTCAGTGTGTTTTTGTATTTGGTTTGAATTGTAAGTAATACTTCAGTTTTTATGTAAAAATACATTTATATGAATAAAAATGATTTTCTTGACATAATATTGGAGTTTATAATTTAGTTTAACAATTTAATAATGATTGAAATTGTACTGTTTTACTATTTGTGAACTCAATATTTTTACAATGTTAGTTTTATGGTTATAAACCATTTTTCTCTAGCTGAAGGCATTTCTGCACAAAGTGAAAAAGTACAGTCTTTGTTGCCAAGTCCCGTGAAAACATCTGTTGTGGAAATGAAAAAAAAAATGTTTTTGTATTTTATAGCACAATATTTTGATCTGCAATGATTTTAAGCAACAATATTTCAAAATAATGAAATTAACAATAACAGCAATTACTTGATATTCCTCTTTGCTGCTGCATTCTCAGTGGAGTTAAGTGTTATTTGCAACAGATTAAGACCAAACATAAAAATATACTATGTGGTGAAGTTGAACCAGCACCTCTTTCAATCTTCTTTGTCTGATGAAAGCAGGTCTACTAGTTTTGCATCAGTTATTAATCAACTGAAGGGTAACCATAAACTTATTAGACCCCTGGTGTCAACACACATGACCACACAGAGGGAAAACACAAATGGATAATAAAATGGATAACACAAATGGGTTATAAAAATATATTTTGGTAAATTAGTCATTTCCTGAGGGAATTTACCTAAACGTTATTGTAATGTAACCTCGACAATCTCATTAAGTATTAGGCGCGTCTTCCCTTTGCTCCTTGATGAGAATGGAGATTACAGAGTAAAGAATCTGAATCAGGTCACGATACCGTATGTATCACAATATTTTGAACATAATTTAAAAATGAAACTGAAATTCAAATAACAGATTTATTTCAAAAACATTAACAAATTTCAATAATTTTTTTTGTTGTACATACAATACACATTTCAAGGTTTAAATATCATGCAATATAGCATTTGTATTCCCTACCACTAGGTGACAGACATGTAGTACTTCGATTCAAGACCAAAAATATGTCACATTCCTGTTCAAAGTTTCGAGTAAACAGCAGTGGAACTGATTCTTGAGTAATTGATTCGGGAGCAGCCAAAGAGTGCAGTTCAGTTCAGTTCATAGCGTGCAAGAAAATGTTTGAGATTTGTGAGAGAAATATGCCAAATGGCTAATAAAAATTTGTTCCGTGATGTCTTGCGAATGTTATTCGCCGATTCTGACTCTGAAAGGGAATATTTGCCTTTTGGAAATGACGGTTGGCCGGCTTACACTCACGCATCTCCTGATACAGCTTTGCTGTGCAGCGCTGCCGCCATGCAAGCAGAGACAACAAGTGTTTATTTTGACACTTTGCCCAGCGGGAATGTGTGTGGCAGTGGTGACCATGGTCGTAGTGTCTGTAGGAGATGTGTTGGTCGAGGTGGAGGCAGCAGGATTGGGAGAAATAGGGCTGGAGGTAGCCATAGCATTAGCTCTCTCCATTCAGTGCGCCAAAGGGGTGGGGACTCCGGGCTACACGCGGCTTTCTAGCCTTAGGATGGAGCACAATTAATGGACCACTAGCAGAAATATGCATGTTGACACGATACCTGAAGACATGGAGACACACACACACACACACACACACACCCCAAGGCTGATGGTATATTTGCATATTCATCCATTACATTTCGTGCTTTGTTGATCCACTGATGGAAGATGGTACTGAGAAAATAGTAACATACCATTATAACATTTATGAGCTCCAGGCTACACGTGGCTGCGTGTGTGTGTGAGAGTGAGTGAGTGAGTGAGAGAGAGAGAGAGAGAGAGAGGGGTGGGGGCTCCGGGCTACATGCAGTCGTGGTGTGTGTGAGAGAGAGCTGGGAGCTGGGAGCTGTTTTTTTTTTTTTTAAACCTTAAAGGGCTCAACTGCCATCATATCGTAAATGTATCGGCAACACTCTACGATACATATCGTGGCATTTTTGCATCGCGATATATCATACCGCGATATATCGTTACACTTATCACATTTATCATGTCTAAATGTTGTATACAGTACATATGCATATTACCTCACAGTTTTTAATTCAATAATAAAGAGTAATCCCTCAGTACACTTTAAGCTTCTGAGCAAATCTTTGTTTTTAAACAATGTCAATGACAGTCTGTGTATCTATCTACTTATCATAAAACTTTTTTAGTTTAAAAAAATGGTGTAATCAATATAGACTGTGTGGGCGAAATCAACAGGCAGACACTGGCATAGCAATCTCTGTTAGAGGGTATATATGCAGTACATATTTATTATGTTTCCCAAATAGACATCTGAATGGCTATATTTAAAACACAACGTCCCATCAGCTGTGTTTGAAAGAATCAGAACTAGAACTAAGTCTTTATTATTGATTTGCTTTGCATGGAGTATAGTTTATCTCTTCATGCTTTTCCTATCTGGGTTTCGTGTATTCCTGTACTGTATTATAAAATACATAAAATGTAAAGAATATACGTGCAGAAAAGGGAGTAAAACCTTGCGTCTATAACAATATTAGGCAAAACTCGGGACGAGACAGCACGTGTCAGTTGCCGCACGAGTTTCACGGAAGTCCTATGTAACAACATAGTAACTTGTTGTTGCCATTTCTGTTATGCAGTCTGGAAAGTGTCTAGGCCCTGACGGTTTTCCAGTAGAATTTTTTTAAAAAGTTGTCTTTGCTGCTTTCCCCACAGCATTACCTTATTTAAGATTAATTTTGTAGCCAAGGTTCTCTCTCTCGATGCAGAGAAAGCTTTTTGATCGCATTTAATGGAACTATTTAGAGGTCCAAACACGAAGTGCGCAGGAACCCTATTGTAATTCCACTCATTTTTTAGGGGTCCAAGCACGAAGTGCGCAGGAACCCTATTGTAATTGTACGGATTATTTTTTTATTAGGGGTCCAAGCATGAAGTGGGCAGGAACCCTATTGTAATTGCACTATTTTTTTTTTCTTCCCTACGTAAAACCCCGACTGCAGCCTAGACCGAACGTGCAAAGACGAAACCCCTTGGGGGACTGGTCAGGTCTGTGCGTCAGATCACAAATCCTTGAAATGACACGTCCACAACTAGGTGGCGCTGTAACGGGCCCGTGTACATTTGCAATCATATCTCTGGAACATTAACAGATACATGAAAAATTATTTACACTGCTTATTCCCTGGAATTTATTGCATCAAATGTTTATCTCCGATTTCCATATGGCCACGCCCACTGGCTGCCATTTTGGCTAAGCCGTAAAACCTACAAAAGTTAACTTGTCCCAGGCCGTTTATCCAAATCACACCAAATTTGGTATAGATCATCTACGTTGACGGACGCAAAAAGTTACTGAAGCGGATTTTTGATTTATGCAATCGTTTTGATGTTACGCATGAACAAATATGGAGTGGGGTGGCCTATTTTTACTCTGAAGCCAATATCTTCAAAGGTCAACATCGTAACATAACCAAACTTGGGTCACACACGACACACAAGAAGTTTTGGACATCAGCAAAAGATGGCACTTGTTCACCACTAGGTGGCGCTTTAACAATGTTAATTACGTTTTTGCTCATATCTCGTTAACCGGGTCACGTAAACTCAAAATTCTTAATGCGCCTTATATCTTTAATGACCTGTAGTATCATCTATATGGTCCCGCCCACTTCGCCCGCCATTGTAACACGCCCATTTCTCATTTTGCCTATATTTCCTAAACCACATGGGATATATTTGAAATTCTTTCACTAGTCGAGAGCGCCCGAGACACGGAATGCGGTTCATAACCGCTTGTGGTTCTAGTTATTCTCTGTTCTTGATCATTTTGGGTTTGGACTGAATTTTTTTTGTGGATCAGGTTACTGTACATGCATCCATCTGTCTTAATCCGTACTAATACTCAGCTGTCCAGACCATTTAATTTACAACGCGGAACCCGCCAGTGGTGCCCTCTAAGCCCAGTACTTTTCAGTTTGGCCATAGAACCACTCGCTACTGCTTTCCGTTGCTGCAAAGACATTTCTGGTATCTAGAGGAACAACACAGAGCACAAAGTCTCATTATATGCTGGTGACCTGCTGCTCTTTATCTCTGACCCTAACACTTCATTGCCCTCTGGCCTCTCGCTGCTCAGTCAGTTTGGTCAGTTCTCTGGCTACAAATTAAATCTCAGTAAGAGTGAGCTTTTCCCTATTAATGAAGAAGCACATGCTTTAGACCTTATATGCTTTTAAAAAATTAAGAGAAATAAGTTCTCCTATTTGGGTATTTCAATTACAAGAAAATTCAAAGACTTTTGAAGACTTTTTATGGCTTTGCTACATGGAACTAAACAAATGCTATCCCAGTGGCCAAACTTGTCCATGTCCCTTGTGGGATATATTTAACTCAATTAAGATACCTTTTTTCTTTCTATACCTTTTTTCAGGCTTTACCAATTTTCATCCCCAAATCAATTATCTTTTCTTATATTTGGCAAGATAAACACCCACATCTTAATAAGGCTGATCTCCAAAAAACAAAAGCAGCAGGTGGATTGGCTCTTCCAAATTTTGTTCTTATTATTGGGCCGCCAACCTTCATTGTCTTTCATTCTGGTCTTTTTTTTGTGGTCGGCCTGATCGCCCTGACTGGGTAGCGATGGAACTATTCCACAAGGATGAACTGTCTGTTCTTGCATTGCTCGGTTCCTCACTTCCCCTTCCCTCATTAAAATCTATCACGAACCCAGTGGTTAAACACTCCTTAAGGCTATGGGCTCAATTTAGGAAACATTTTGGGTTAAGCGGTCTTTCCCTTCTTTCTCCTATTGCATCAAATCATCTGTTTAAACCATCTATTCAGGATTCTGCTTTCCAGGATTGGCACAGAAAAGGTATCACATGCTTTAAAGATTTATTTATAGACAATAAATTGGTATCACTTGAGCAGTTAAGCAGTTATTTACAAGCAAGGCACTACATTCTCTAAGTCACCCACCTTATCTATATCAACAGATATAACTGTTGACACAATCCTTTCCTTGGACCCATCTCGTAAAAGAATTATTTCTGTTCTCTACAGAATAGTGATGGATTTGAGATGTGCACCCACGGACAGACTAGGGGGGTATTAGCATTCCAGACGATACGTGGAACTCTACTTAAACTTATCAATTCAACATCTCTATGTGCTCGTCATTGTGTAATCCAGTTCAAAGAATTACACAGAGCACATGTCTCAAAAGTTAAACTCGTATGTACCCTGAGGTCAGCCCCTTTTGTGACAAATGTAAGATTAATGAAGCCTTGCTCATCCATATGTACTGGTTATGGCCTAAGCTGCATAACTTTTGGGCAGAGGTCTTTCACACCCTGTCTCAGATTCTAAATGTGAATCTGGAACCAGACCCTCTGTTTGCCGTATTTGGGATTTTGCTTCCATTCTGGCTTGGCGAGCCATCCTGTAAAAATGGAAGGATGCTGCCCCGCCAACTCATTCACAATGGCTAGCAGACATTGAGTTGCCTAAAACTAGAAAAAATTAGAACCAGCCCGCATTTCCACTAGACAGGAGCTTAGCAGGAGCCACATGATAATACATCGCAGGTCACGGCCACTACTTTTCCACTACTTTCTCACTGCGTTTTCAATTTTTTGTTGTATCTCTGTGGAGGTCCATATCGATAAAAGTGCTTTTATTTCCTCCACGCTCTGTGTTACAGGACTTTGGTTCTCCGCCATTTTCTCTTCTAAAGCCACCTATCGCTCCGCCCACCGCTCGTGACGTCACGGGTTCTCACTGCTGGACCAGGGGCCGGTTCAGTGCTTGTTTTAGGGCACCGGCACCTGTTATTTTTCTGTGGAAAAGCGCGGCACTGGTTCCCAAAAATCGTGTCATGTAGTAAAACAAATTCCAATATTTGCCTGTGTGTGTTTTTGCTACCTAGGGCACTACTAGTACATAGTTTCAAGCGGCTTTGGGAAATATATGGAAGGTTCAATTGAAAAGTGTTTTTTTGTTGGATGAGGACAGGAGGGAAAGGGGAACTGAGCTGAAATATCACACCACATCATCTAATGGCAAAAACGGTTTAGCACTTCCATATCTTTTTACATGATTACACAGTGCCTTTTCTATTAATTCGTAATACTTGTAATTTGAACAAGTGGAGTCAAAAAAAAACAAAAGCATTCTTGCATCTCCTGCATTAGTAATTTATAAAGGGCTTGGATCAGTGCTATTCTCTATCACTGGTTCTGACAATATGCTTGTATAACTATGCATTAAACTTTGTTCTTTATGATTTCTGTAAACAATGATCAAAAAAGAGAAAGCCATTTTGAAGAAATTAACAAAATGAGAATCAGTGGAAGTTCTAGATAATTTTCTACCTGTCTGAGATATTTGGAACCATCATAATGTTAAAACACTTCACACCTGGATTTATTGATATAAAACAATATACTGCACTCTTCTGTGTTCAGACACTCATAAAAAATGACACACACAGGTTAAAGGCTTTCCCTAAAGCAATAAAAAAGAAAAACAGGATTCTTTTGGTGGTGTGGTTTGGTGGCCGTTTCTCTCACTGCCCTGTTAAAAAAAACATAACCTCTTAACCACATTATGCTGCTCCTTTGAAAAACTTTCAGCCTTTGTCCAGCCATGTAATGTATATAATTTATATCTAGAAGTGCCTATACTACCCCAGGTCTGTGGGGTATCCCAGTACCATTTTAAGCTTGCTAAGATGTCTCTGAAGGTAACTACAGCATTGGCAATAGGGAACCGAAACTGGAGAAGATGAGGTACATTAAACTGTTTAAGGCCCTCAGTGATCACCATAACCCATATCCCATAAGGTCACCTGACAGCAACAGCAAACATCAACTCGTTTGTGACGTGCGCCTAATTTCTTTTTTTCATGTTTTACATATGTGTTTGTACATGAACAGATCACTGTTTGGAGTCTTCGACATGATTCTCTTTGTAGGTGTTCGAAAGGGCTAGGACAGTAAGACGGCCCTTATAAAGACTTTTTGAATGGTCATATACACCCTTAAAACATTAACAAGCAGTTATTACACAAATAAATAAGCTGTTCTATATGATTAGATCCAATATCTGATGAAGCTGACAAAAAAAAGCTGACTGGCTAACACAAGGTCAGTAACAAGTCTAAATGTTAGTTGACTAACTATATGGTAAGAAATATCTCACTGAGGCCTATGTTTTGTTTTCATTAATTCATTATTAATCATAATTCATTATTTTTTCTTAATTATTACTAATAATTAACAACATTAGTAATAACACTAGTAAACAAGTGTATTTATTCTGTTATTTATTTTAACAAATAAACACTAGCTATATTTTTTGATTTTCCCAGATTCCTAAGACTTTCTCTTTTTTCTGTACATAGGTATGAGTAGCTGCAAGGAGGACAACAACAGGACTATGGTGGTTTCAATATAAATGAGTGTTTGTAGCAAGAGAATTAACAAACCAAAGAAACTCATATCTCTGTAAAACAGGATAAACAGGAAGCAGAAAGGGAAAAGTGAGAGTTAAGTCAGTGATACATTAATTATACAGGGAGAGAAGGGAAAGGGTGCCAAAGCATGAAAGAGAGAAACACAAGTGCATTTTGTCACTCAAGCTACTCTGGTGCATCTACGCTCTGTTTACTTTGTGAAGCAACCTTAAACTAAACCCAAGTTCTAGTAAATGTGTGTGTGTGTATGTGTGTGTCCTCAGAGAGTGAGCATTGAGCAGTATATTTTAGGGATTATTGTTTAGCACCTACTTAAAAAACAATGCAAGTTGACTGAGTAAACAAGTTATAGGAATGTGGAATGAAAGCTCCGCTAGACATTCAAAAGTGCTCTTTCTTTGGACTGCTAACCACTGCATACCAGGAACACCCCACAATACCTTCTGTTTTGAAGATGCTCTGATCCGGTCTAAACCTCACTATTTGGCCCTTTGAGTTACTAAGATCCTCACACTCGCCAATTTGTCCTGCATTCTAACACAGCAACTTCAAGAACTAGCCATTTACTTGCTGCCTAATGTATTCCACCTCTTGACAGGTGTAACTATAATGAAAATCTGCATTAGTCGCTTCACCTGTCAGTGTTTTCAATGGTTTAATGCATATCAGACCAGTATTGGTATCAACTGATAAAAAGGGCATCTCCAACTGTGAACATACTGTCCTCCTTGTCAGAATAATTACTCCTATTTTCATGTTAATATTAGCAATAAATAGAAATTGTGGACAAACATTTGATGAAAAATGTCAGTGTGTTTCCTACAGAGGATGTGTACTTAATTCTTTCTGAAAAAAAAAAGTGTATCAATATCTCAATAGTGTCATCAATGAACAAATAAAAGTAATGCTTGGAGAAAGAGAAAGGAAGAGGGAAAGGGAAAAGGAGAGAGAGAGAGAGAAAGAGAGAGAGAGAGAGAGAGAGAGAGAGAGAAAATAAGAGAGAACTTACTGGTGGCATTAGTTAGACGGAACGTGACCGAGCTGTCCGATATGTCACACACATTGCGTACAGACACTTGACAGGTGTAGTTTGCAAAATCCTGAGGCCGCAGGTTCTTCAGCTTCAACACTTTAGTCTCACCCTGTGAACGTATGCATGCACACAAACACACATGTAAACACACAAACACCCACCCACAAACACACACACACACACACACACTTTAAAATTAGTAAAAGCCCAACATAAGCATTAAGGTACCACATCTCAGCTATATACACTCTCTTCCTTTGTGTCCACATATTTTTATTAACATTCAAGGCCAGATCAATTTCCAGGCACAAAAACACTAAATTCTGACTGAAAAGGCATGTACGTATATGTATGTATATATATAGAGAGAGAGATAGAAATGTCAACTTAAATATGAATGTAATCAAATTAAATATAAACCAAAGCTATTTGCCACTGCAGGGCATTCATGTTTTATCTAGTTTATGCCAAAAAAGCAAGTTACCCTCAGAGCATGAGTCCAGAGCATGGGGGCAAAACTATTATAGCAGCTGCAAAGTGGGACCAACTCCATTTTAAAGTCTATGTATCTGAATTCAGTGTAATTAAAGTCTCTTTTGGTGTAATTGTCAGGCGTCCCAATGCATTTGTCCATAACATATGGACAAAAGTAATGGGACGCCTGATCCCCGCAAAAACCAGCTGACACGTACGGCACTTGCATTACTTCGGTGAAAGCACCGAACTTTAAAAAAAAAAAGATTTACAGAGGCACAGGCCTCAAAGATGTCCTCAGAGAACATCTACCAACAGTATAATTTCAGTCTAAGACCTCCTTCAGAATATGCCTATTGACTCCTTTGGTAATCATTTCCCAAACCCTATTTAAAAGAAAATACAGTAGAATGTTTTGATGGAAATGGATTGAATTTTTTCCTTATTTCATTATTTCCATCCACAATTTTTTAGGGTAGAGACAGACAGAAAAATACAGAAAGATAGAAAGAGAGAGAGAGAGAGAGAGAGAACGAGAGAGAACGAGAGAGAGAGAGAGAGAGAGAGA
>JBBPCY010012322.1:0-15449 GCA_037974405.1 Brachyalestes nurse
AACAAATTACTTTGAAATGACAGTAACAAGTAATAAATAACGCATTACAGTTTTGAAGTAACTTGCCCAACACTGGTTATGCTCATGTAAAGTTGGAGGGGAACATGAGACTTAAGAATTTAACGATGCTGCATCGTTATCAGTATGTGACAATAAAACTTGAAACTAGATAATTTCTGATTCCCTGAACAGTACCCGTACCACTGAACTAGTATGACATTAAACACTGTATTAGTCAATTACCATCATCAGCTGATCAAAGACTCCACAGAGAAACAGAGATGCTATCAAATAACAGTAAATGAATCACTGTTTTAAAAATAGATAATCATTCGTTCTGATAGTCATAATGAATGCAGACCCTGGAAAACTTGAATTGAGAAAAAACAAACAAAATTGCATTAAATTGTCCCATAGGTGTCATTAGGGAATGTGTAAACTGCAAAAATTAAAATGTACCTGCGTTTTATGTGAAAGAATCTCACAGAATGTTGAGTTTGGTGGACAGAAACAGCATCAAACTAAACTCCCTGTCTAACAGCACATGCTCACCCAGAGTTTGTTCTCATAGTAGAAGGCATCCAAGAGCTTGACTATGTGGTAATGGTCACAGGATGCCAGGATTTCAATCTCCACCATGTAATCTTCTAACTCCTCTTCAGTCTTGGTGTCAATCACCTTTGCTGCAGCCCAGATACCCGACTGCTTGTTCTGAGCCTGGGAGGTGAGGGAAAGACAGAGAGGGAAATGAATCATTTTTATCTGAGTGCTGAGATTTTTGACCTGAAAGCAAAACACCATAACCTGAAAGTGTGTGTTCGCAAACTTGTAAAAACTGTGTGCCTTGGCAGACATTAAGGCAAATATTAGCAAAGCACTCAGAGAGATTAAAAGGTACCACACATTACATTTAATATTGACGAAAATCACTTTTGTGTACTTGGTGTCAATGGGTCTACTTAGTCAAGTGACTTAGGTAAACAAAAAAGGTTGATAAGAGGAACACAATGCAAGGAATCCTTTTTTTTTGCTCCTTACGGTACAAAACCTGATATTTTTTTCTTGTGGAAACCAAAATTGTACATTGAACCACCAAAGTTGCATCACAATGTCACAGAAGTGATTTCTTGATACCAGGTGAAGTTTGAAAAAACATATTGTTTGTTAATCTTCATTGCAATGTTGACCTTTGTAATACTCAAGAGAAGGGTGCAGTGTTCTGACGAGCCTATTCACAACTAAGTACCCTATTCACTCTCAGTTTCAGTTTACTAACATGAACTAACAAAATAATGTGGCCAGTCTAACTATGTCACTAAAGTTTAAGGCATATCGCAATTGCAATACATAGCAACAGAATCATGATACAGTCTGAGCACATGCTTATTTTGAGAGTATCATTTCTCAAATTACTACATGTAGATCCCCCAGCCTGCAGCAGGAAGGCTGGGCTGAGTCACTCAGCCAGTGGAACTTGGTTCACTACTCAGCAGCGATCAAACTCAGTGTCACTCATGCAAATTAAGTTTTTTGAAGGTCACTGAACACAATGCAACTATTACAATAATTATGTCTGGCTTCAACCAACAAGAGGGAAGTCTTGTCTGAGGTGGAAAATAAATTAGGTCAAGGTTTACCAGTTTATTACCAGTCTGTTGGCCTGAATAAGCCCTTGCATTGACTATTTGTAGTATTTATGAAAATTAGTATGGGTAATCAGGACTGGCTTTAGGCACGTGGACCTTAAGAAGTCATAAAGGAATGGTACCATGAACCATTTCTCACCCATAGATCCAAACAAGCAGAGAAATTCTGTTACATGTGCAGATTCAGAATTTTCAATCTATACTGCATTCATGTTTAAATGTAGAAGATACATTTAATTTTCATGTTCTTCATACTACTGTCAGTTCTTGACATCTAAACATACGGGAAAAATCAGACATGCAGACTCTGAGGTGTCGATACAATATGAAAAGTAAATGTAATTAGCTTCAAAACACCTTTTGTAATTAAATATGTAACTATATTTGAATAGCACAGCATAGCAGAAGTAAAAACAATTTCTATCTACAGCATTAGTTGTTAAAAACGTATTAGAAAAATGTGTAAAGTGAAAAAAAAGTGTAAAGTGACAAAAATGTTAACTGACATCTTGCTAATGTTAAACTTGCAGCTTTAAAATGTACTCCTAAAACCTTTATCCCAATAGAAATATTTAAGACATCTGATGCAATCACTTACAATGACCAGACCTCTTTAATGAAACTGATTTTAAACAAAACCTAAACCATCCAACCACCATTGCTATTGATCTTTATACAGCTGGGGTCCGTGCACCATTGACTAGTCGCTCTAGTAACTATATTACTTAAGTATTAGCTTCACAGTAATAGGTAAATAACCTAAAGTCATCAAATAAGTGAAAATTTCTGATGTTTCACAATGGATAAGTCTGCCATTTAAAGGGCTAAACAAGTCCGCCCAGGTCCTATAGCAAATCCTGCAGGAAATCCTGTAGTGTTTCCCATATTGCAGGAAACAGCCTTCCGCCCTCTTCCACCTATTCATTTTGCACCACTTGCTTGTCGTTGTACAGCATCCTCTATCCGACACTGCTTTTGACCACTCTGAGAAATGAACAGACTGATCTAGAGCTTGCGGACCACACAAGCTCTCTCTTCACAGCTTGGGCCTACTGTGCACGAATAAACACCATGTTGAAAACACCTTCGCCTCTAACGCTTATCCCAGTCAGTGCTGTTCTTTTCCTAGATCAAGAATGAGCTTTTTCAAAGCCTACCAAGCCACAGGCTTTGTAAGCTAATCTCCAAATCACCCTGTGTTTCTAACAAACCCTGCTGTTGTGCCTCAAAGCCAAGCAGTCATGTGCTAACTTGGGCTTCGACAAAACTACAGGTTGGTAAAACAAGGGCCTAAAAGCAATCAACTATACTGGGTGTTGTAGTGGTGGTGGTAGGGGTCATTTAAGTGTAAAGTGTTGTGTTCAACACTAGCAGACTGGGTTTAAACAGGGTACTTTCAGATATTCTAGGGTGTCAAAGATGTTGAGAAATGACGACAAATGCATATGCGCATCTCTGTTGTAGGGTCCATGTACACTATAGGGACAGAAGCACTGGGACACATCTGTTTTTCAGGGTTTAAGTTAAGCCCCTTACTCCCAGTGAAGGATCATTTTAATGCTTCAGCATACCAAGACATTTTGGACAATGCCATGATTCCAACTTTGTGGACACAGTTTGAAGAAGAACTTTTTCTATTCCAGCATGACTGTTCCCCAGTGCACAAAGCAAGATCCATTAAGACATAGCTGGATGAGTTTGGTGTGAAAGAACTTCACTGGCCCACACAGAGTCCTGACCTCAACCCCATCCAGCACCTTTGGGATGAAAGTCTTCCTGGAAGACTGGAAGCTATTATAGGTTTGCTATGTTAAACTACGTTAAACTATGTCCCAATACTTTTGCGTATACAGAGGCCATTTTACTAGCCGTTCTGAGCCAAATTTCCTAGCCCTAAAAAATATGGTGACTGATTTTTCATCAAAACAATTTTAGCAGCAAAGTCACTCAAGTCTCATTGCCTCAAACATGTGACCAGACATAAAGTACGGCCAACTACCACCCAAAACATCAAACGGTGGATGTCATGGACTGCTACACCACTTGGTATACAAGAGTATTCCCATGCATTAAAAATCACAGTGACGGTGCCCTTTACCTTGTACACCTTTCCAAAAGCTCCATCCCCTAGCTCTCCAATAATCTCCCAAATGTCTTCTGGATTCACGTCTCTGTGGACGTGGTCGTACTGCTTTTTCTTCTTCTCCGGACCCAACTTGAAGATTTTCCGAAAGTTAAAGAAAGACATTGTCCGTCCGGGTCTGATTTGGTTGATAAAGGGGGTAAATTAACAAGTTTTCTCGACACGGGAGACAACCGTTATCGCATGCTTATGGCTCAATAGCAGCTTCCCTGTCCTGTTTTAATCCTGCAATCGGACAGGAGCATTTTTGGACGTTTCTAGGACGGCACAACGTCCAAGTATACTTAGCAAATAAATGAAGTAAACGTACAAAACGTATTAATGTTACTAAGTCTATCCACGTTTAGTACTTACAGTAATAATCAACCGTTCAGCGAAGTAAACGTAAATATATTCACTTACTAAGTCTGTGGACCTTAAGAAAACGTTAGAGATAAAAACACATTTTATCATTAGGTATAAATGAAGATAACCGCCTTGGAGGTCTGATGTGCGTGTGAACGGGAAGGTTAGTTTCAGGAGTAGTAAACAAAGCCCTTTAGCTGCTGGGCTAGTCAGTTAGCGAACAGTAGAGATGAAGCAGCTTCTGCTGGTCGTTTATCCATAGACTGTAAAGTTCATGTCTCTGAGAAAAGGTGTTAAAGAAGTTTAGGCGGTCTGTCTACAGGCTGTACTGGCCGTGAGTCCGCAGGCTGTAGTGTTTCTAGGAGTCCAGGAGAAGAAACTCTGTTGTTCCCACCAGCCCCGAACGTGAAAGCGCCTCCTCTCTAACTGCAGGGTGAAATTATGTAGACGATGAGAAAACTCCACTCTAAGTTACAAATTCCACATATTGCAATGCTCCACCAGATGACCTGGAGCACCCCGAGTCCCACGACGCTCAGTTTTCCACAACTCCATCCGTGTGCAGCGCAAACAGCATTAATCTAGCGGATCGGATGCGCGTTCACGCGTCCAAAGGAGTTCCAGGCGCGTTCACGCCTGCACAGTGGCGCCATCTGCTTCTGTGGATGTAGTGTCATGTTTTCCTCTGGTTTAGTGACTTTATGGACAAAAGTATTGGGACACACCTGTTTACCAGGGTTTGGCTAGGCCCCCTGCTTCCAGTGAAGGGCAATCTTAATTATTTCAACTTTGTGGACAGAGTTTGGGGAAGAACCTTTTCTATTCCAGCATGACTGTGTCCCAGTGCATAAAGCAAACTTCATAAGTTTCAACATTATTGGGATGAACTGGAAAGGAGATTGCGAGCCAGACCTTCTCTTCCAACATCGGTGTCTGAGTTGCAAAAGTGGGGATGAGCTCCATATTAAACTCTGTGTATTTGAAAGCAATGTCATTAAAGTCCCTGTTGGTGTAATGGTCAGGCATCCCAATACTTTTGTCCATTAACTGTAGTTCTGTTAATATTTTAGTTTTTACACCCAATAATTAAATGTAATAATTTGTACATCATAAAAGCATAATGTAATACATTTGAATCAAAAAATAAATGTAACAATAATAAGCATAGTTAGAAAAAGCATTCTTATTAAAGTGAATCTGGACAGGAATTGACTATATAATTTACAAAAGTGTTCCTTTATCATGTTGAACTTCACGAATATAGGAATGACTGAAGTATTGTCAGTACAAAACGCAAAAACTATGTAACACACAGCTCTAGAAACTGCAAGGCAATGCAACAGCCATAGAGGTATTAAACATGTATGACAATCTTAATATACAGAATTCATGCTTTCATTAATTTTCTGTAACCTCTTAATCCTTACTAGGGTCGCAGGTTCCCAGAGGCTCTCCTGAAAAAGTGTTGGTTTTCATGACATCACTTAAACAGTGAATTCCGAACTGGCTGCTGTTACAGCTTGTTTTCGCACGGGGACACCTTTTGGAAAGAGGTGTGAGCTATATGTTTTGACTTTAATAGTGTTTATCAAACTGCCTGTTGATATCCACTGATTCCCAGTGATGCCATAGCCATCTGCAGCCAGGAGTCCAAGAGATTGCAACTTGATTTTTCTCTCTGGGTGGGTAGGGTAGGCCTCTCTCTCCTCATTTCTAAGCACAATGCTAGCCAGTAGAGGGGTCTGTTAAACAACGTAACAACCCTTCTCTTCCCAATGAGTGGAGATGATGTTGCGTTAGTGGTAACAGTTAGTGGTAAACAGTTGTTTGCTCCTATAGTCATATTTTTTACATATGTAAATGCCTTTTACATATGTATTGCTCTTGTACTTATGCAAATTGTAGTTAGTACTTGTATATCTTCCTTAATGCATTAACAATATTTTGTTCTTATTGTCATATTGCTGTGTATCTGTGCTTTATGGTCCATACATATTTTGGCCATTCAGTTTTCATTGGGAAATCAGTAATTAAAAAAACAAAAACGACTGGTGATTGGTTTTTTAATAACACAGGTCAACAGGTCAAAATCATCAGAGATAAGTTAAGGTGGGTTTTGTAGTGTTTTAATACTGATTTCATATCTGTGTTTAGTTTTTCCCCAGCATGTACAGTTTTTGTGATGAAGCTAGTTGCTATGTTGCATGATAGTTTGTGTAATTAGCATATAATAATCATATGCTAAGTGTTTTTGAAGAGACAGTGGTATCTGACTGACACTGATCATTATATCTATGCCACAGTGTGCGCCTATCTGACTTCACACTGAAAATATTGAAAGTTACTTGAAAGTTACTTGCGCGTGTATGCGTGCATAAATGGCGACATTTTCAACATCCCGGGCGCCACGCTGAGCTGCTGAAGACATGGAGCAACAACAGAGCCTGGTGTCCCGAAACAACAAGAGAGTAGCTGTGTTCGAAAAGTGCACTCGTTCACTACATAGTGTTTGCTACATAGGGGGCTAAATAGTGAACAAGGGGAGGTGACGTTTAGTTAATTTCGGACACTCGGGATGTTACGTTTTTACTAGCTGTTGCTTACATAGTGCGCCGTGTCTTGGCACTTTATTTCTGTCACATAAACACAAGTCTTGCCTGTCCATGTGGACCTATGACACAGCTATGTTGCATTCAAGATGATAAGTATTTGAAGAAACTTAATATTTCTATACCACATTGATACATTAATACATTGATCTCTACTTGTGTCAACTGTAATAAACAGCAACGTTTAAAATCTGTGCATATCTATTTTGTCTGCAGCACTGGAGTAGCTAACGTTTATTATGCTAACGGTGTACATTTTAAATACACATAAATTGTGGCTATACAAGTTACGCCTGTCCATACATAAAAAAATATATAAATATATATAATATATAAAACAATGTAACCGGAGATTGGTAAACTGGCTATGGCAGGTGCAAGTTTTTTTTCCCTAACACTTTTTCAGTAGCTATCATAGCTTGCCTGAGATATGGATCAAGTTCAAGCATTAATTTTCATAATACTTGTCAAGATACTGCTGCTAAGGAGAACACGTAATGCCATCAGGGCGAGACGTTTGAGACGTATTTTGCTCATCAGAAGTAATCAAATGCCAATGGTAACTATTGTGGTAACGTTAGCACCTAGCAGCTAATGTTAGCGTCCTACCTACTGTAGATGATTTCCAGCTTGAAAACTTTCCAGAGATTGCCGACACCTACTCTCCTAAGTTCAGCTAGTTAGTTCTTTAAAACTGTATAGGCAAATGAACCTGTTTTGTATTGATCAACTATACAGAACAATTCAAAAACAAAAAGGTTTTTTACCAGTCCGCAAGGTGGAGATAGAGGTAGGTTTAAGGTCGATGTTATCACATCTAACAAGAAAGAGAAACATTAGATGGGTTCATTTCCATTTATCTACCAACAACACATTTGGGATACACTGTAAACACCAGAAAAAATAAATTTTCCCATTTAGAATAGCTACTAAAGCAAATACACTTCCACAATACAATTGGTGCAACAAAACAATTCAGACATTTTTCCTGAATAAGTGGTAATAAGATTTTTATGTCTTCCCTGTCTTGAACAGAGATCTGCAGTGAGAGGTGTCGACAAACTTTTCCTTATACATTTTCAACAGAATAGGTAGTTAAAAATGATATTTGATAGCCTAAATGCTAAAAATGAAATGAAGAAACAACTTGAGTAGTACTAGTCACACTTTATTGGATATTCTTGTTAATTACAGAGTAGATACTGCATTCACAATGAGAATGTGCCCCTGCTGCAGATGTTTGGGGTTTTTTTGATAATTTTTTTTATTATTTACTTTAACAAAAGTAGACATACAAACAGAAGAGAAGAAAAAGAAAAAAAAGACAGCATGTGTTGAGTAAAGGAGTTAAAAACTGGAAGAATAAATAAATAATTAACATTTTAACGAATTCAATCACAAGGCACTTGACAACCATTACAATCAGATAGTCTGACTAAAGGTTACAATTTCAGATAAACAGGAAACAGAAAGACTATTAAAATCACATTTCTGTATAGCAATCTAATTTGTCAAGGAATGGACCCCAAATAGAGTGAAATTTGTTTTGAGTGTTAGACATGTCATAGCAAAATTTTTCCATCTGGATTGAGCAAATCATATCATTCAGCCATGTCTGAAATGTTGGTACATCAGGGGATTTCCACATTCGGAGGATCAGTTTTTTTGCTATTATCATACCAAACATCACTGCAACCTGTTCACTATGATGTCTGTTAAGCAAAATGTCAGAGCATCCAAAGAGGGCAATTTTCGCGTTGGGCTGGATGTCAGCTCTAGAGTACCACATAAAAATCTTTGACCAATAAGTGAACAACTTAGGGCATTCCCAAAAAAGATGCGAGAGTGTCCTGTGTCCTGAACACATCTATCACAAAATGCAGATACCTCAGGAAAAATTTTATTTAGCTTTATGCAGATGTTTTTTGATGGGACTTTTGTCTTTGCCGGACAGCACTAATGAAGCTGATAGCATACCTGAGAGCAGAGAATCCAGGGTGTTCTGGCTGGGGCCTGGAATTAATGTTTTGGCTGTCCAGTGCCACCTGTGCATGACATCATACACAAAGGCATTGATGGCTGCCAAGTAAGGATCAAGCCCCCCTCGCATGACTAATCATGTTATTTAAATAGGAAATTATTTTTTCAGTTCAGATTCAAGCAGTATGCAATCATAAAGGGCGGTTTGTGGACATTTGCATTGGCCACACTTGGTCAGTCCATGATGCTCAGATGTACAGGAACAGCCTCATTTGCACTCAAAACCTTTAACCCCCACAGAGATACATTATCTTAGATGATGGTGGATACCCAGTACTCCATCTTTGAGAACACCATACCGGGAACCTCAAGGTCCGCTCTAGAACTGAACATAATGAAAACAAGGTGGAGGACAATATTCCTGAAAGCCCTGGAGGTGAAGCCCACCTTTGCTCCTGTAGTCATCGCATGTTGTGCAATTCTACACAACATTGCTATTGATGTAGGTGACCTGCTGCAGCCACTGGAGGCGGTCGAGGGGGATGGCGACCAGGATCAGCCTCAGCCACTGCAGCTGGATCCTAGTGGGGAGGAAGTGAGAAGGGAGCTGGCAGTTGCTGTGTTTCACCCAGTGCAGGTTGCTTTTGAGCATCTGTACATGAATTAAATCTGTACATTAATATGTTCAAATAATACTTACACACATTGGTTAACACTTATCATTTAGAAATATGTTATATATAACACTTTATATTTAGAAAAATAAATCCATATTACGTATTCATACTGTATATTGTATATTATTGATGCTCAGTATATTTTTCGCTTTTATGTTTTAGGTCTCGGCAGTGGCCACCTGGGGTCGCTGTGGATATATGTTGGGGTTTTCATGTTTTCTGTTAGGGACTTTTGTGATGATGTTCAGCTGTGTTTAGTTTGAGTTAAGTGGTTGTGTTTGTTTATTGGGTCATGGGTTTAGAGGTTTTGGTATTTAAGTTCCTCCGTCATCTTTGAGTTATTCGAAGGCTCTATACTGAGAAGATTTCAGTTTGGGTCCTCGTACCCTTTTCTTTGATGTTTTTGGGAAATAAAAGCAAGAAAGAAAGCATGGATTGTGTTCTTCTTGTGTTCTGGTCTCCATTCGGGAGAGAAGGGGAATCGGGACAATATATTGCTGTTTTATACTGTTGTGCTTATAAACGTGATTCTGATTCATTGTGCATATTAGCCCCAGTGTGATTTTACTTATTAAAAACACATAGGTCTGGACAGGTCAACTGAACCCTTCCAACTGGCCTAGATAGTCAAAAATGACTAAACAAAAAGAATACACTAATAAAGCTGTTTATTTAAATATTAATATTACATTTTCTTGGCAGTTATTTCTAATATTGACAGAAGCCTGTCCTCACGCTCAGCATCTTTCCTGTCCCTCTCTGCTTTCCTGCTCTCCTCCTCAAGGAAGTCAAGTATGGGGTCAGCCTTCCTCTTCACAGCCTCTCTTCTTTGTCCTGTCCCCTCCTCTTCTTCCACCTCTTGCTCATGCTTCTCCTCACCTCCAGGCTCAGGGGAAGGCACTGCAGCCACTGGTCCCTCGTGCAGATAAAGATAGTATAACAGCCAAAATAGCAACAGCACTGTCTAGAAAGTCACAATCCCCCTTAACTCCCGAATGAAGGCAGGTGCGTGGGCAGACTTGTATTCTTCAAACTTTTATTTAAACAAGGCAAAGCCAAAGGTAGGAGGGCCAGAAACCAAAGTTCAATACTTTAAACCAGGCTTGTCCAAAGTCCAGCCAGCTGTCAGGGGCCGGTTTCACAAAGATAGACTGTGACTATAGCTGAGATACAGGGTATAGTCAGACTTGACATAGACATCTAAATAATACTGTTGCACAAAGCAGTTAAGATCCGACTATCTTAAATAGTACTATGCTGCAAAGAATTGTGGGTATTTTAAGACAAAAATATATGGCGGACACATCTAACCGTGCAGCATCTTTCACCCATTCGGAAAATCTGTGTATTTTGAGGGAATTACACCTACAAAGACATTTAGACGCCATCTGGAAAAAGATTACCACATTCGTTAAGTGTAATTCCCGCTGTCGTCAGGGATGTTGTTGCGGTTCAAAAAAGATTTAAAGTATTGTGGTGTTACCTTGGTGGTGTTATTGGGTTAATTAAGTAATATTAAGTATATTAAGTCATTTGTTAAAAATATTTTTTGCACTTGTATTATTTGTGTTGAGATTGGGATTAGATGGTGTATGGGAGGAGCGTGTGTGAGAGTATGTGTGTGTGTGTGTTTGTGTGTGTGTGTGTGTGTGCGTGCGTGCGTGCGTCCGGTTGGAGAGTTAGTGAGAGAGAGAGCAGGATAAAAAAATAATAAAAAATCATAAAAAAAAGCATAAAATTTAAAATATGTAATTCCTCATTTCACCACCTGATGGCAGCACCATTCTAATGCTATCTGGCTCTGCATCAGTGGAATCTAGATCTCAGTATCACCGTCTCATTAGTGTCAGCGACAGGCTGTGGCTGCGTCACTCTCCAGAGCTATGGGCAGCTCTCTCTAAAGTGACCGGTGATGCAGTGTGTGTTCAGTGTCTTTTACCATAGCAAGTACTCTTTCACAGAACTAATGTATATTCTTCAGATTGCAAAAAGTGACAGAAGCAGCATTTTACAGGATCTGGCCTTACTCACTTTTTCTTTGCACCTGACACTTGACATCTTAAGTATATACAGAATGGATGTATATGTAAAAATGAGAACACTGTAGATACACACAGGTACACAATGACAGGCCTTGACAATAGCATGAGAAATGCACCAGAAAAAGTGCACATTGACCGTGATATGAGACATTAATAAAAAAATTTATTTCCCGCATGTCCTGACATACAGCTGAGAGTGTTTTGTTAGAGGGTTGCCGGTTGTGGCAGGTTCTCGGGAGCGTATCTGTGAAGGACAGGCTCCTCGCCATCAGCTAAAACTGAAGCCTCTCCAATTCTTACATGGTCACACATGCTCTGCAATCCTGAGCAGCTGGAGAAAATGTGTGCAACAGGTTTTTGGATACAACGCGCACATTTATGCTTATAGTGCGTTTTTACACAAATAGCGTTATTAAACAAACAGCGTGTTTTTACAAAAATCATGCATTTGTACACAAATAGCGTGTATTTATGTATTTACGCACAGTATCCTGACACATATTTCCACACATAATGCCTTTTTGCATATATGTTTACGTACATAAACATTTTCAAATCTGCACTTCCAACAGAAAATCGGCTCATGTTTCCGTAGAGTACTTCAGGAACTATTTGATTTAAAAACACGCAAAAGACCTAAATTATGAAACTAGTTTAAAAGGCACATATCAAACAAAATAGACTTTTATTAGCCTTTTTTGGAAAAACGAGTTTTAATTTAACTTTGTGATTGTCAAGAGCACTGCTGCTCCATCGGTTACTCCGAAGAGTGATGACAAGCTGCCACTGGCATCAGTGCCATCAGTTGCTCAAGAGAAGTGCCTTTTTTGACAGCGCTGTCCGTCCAGAGAGCAATGATGAGCCCCCACTGGCAACAGTGCTGCCTGTCTCTCCAGAGAGTGCTGACATGCTGCCTCTGACAACAGTTCCACCCGCTGCTCTGGAAAGGGCCACTGTGCCACCGGACACCAGATGTGCCACCGGATGTAATCGCAAACAGAAATCTATTAACAAAAGAACGAGAAACTGAAGACTAAACAAGAAACTAATAGAACACTTGTCACATCCGCGCCCCCTCCACCACGCCCCCGGCGGAATAAGTCTCCGGTCCACTGAGTGGAGGTGTTTTGTCATGCCTCTCTTCCTCCATGTGCTGGTTTGTTTTTGTTTGGGTGCGGTGCGTAGTAACCCACCTGCAGCGAAGTGAACCGTCGCACTCTCTCCTGATTGGGTTGCTAGGCCCTCGCTAGTTTGTTCTCTTTAGTTCCAGTTAGTTTTAGTTAGTGTCTTCGTTCTACTGGTTCTTGTTTTCCCTCCTGCTCTCCCTTTTGTATTCAAGCCAGCCATTCCAGCAGTCCAGCGTGTGTTCTCCCTCATTCTCAATCTCCCTCAGCTCTCTGTTTCTGGAAGCCCCCGGGATTCTTTGACTCACTCTAGTGCCGGCTTCTCTTCCCCTTCAAGATTACTCTCCTATGGGCTTCATGAACTGGGAAAGCTCCAGCTTTCTGTGCGGAGGGCTTAGTAAGAAGCTCACCCCTTCAGTTCTCTGCCAGTGGACTCTGATATTGCGCTCTCTCTCTCTCTCTCTCTGCTCTCTCCCTATCTGTTCTGTTGTTTTCGCAATGACCAGCGAGTTGGAATTGTTCTCAGGCCCCTGTGTTCCATATGATTCCTGAATAGGAGTAAGGCCTCAGGTAAGGAGCAACGTCTTCACGTCCCAGACTGAGTGTTACACTCTGTCCATGTCCAGAGAACGAGAGAGGCCTTCAGTGGTTATGTTTCTATTTCAATCTCTACACTGTGGGGATTTCCAAGAGATTGTTTGCACCTCATTTTGGATTAAAGCTCTTTGTGTTTTCTGGTACTTCTGCATCTGTGTCCTCCTTCCCCGTGCCGCACATGACAACACTGAACTGACATGAGCAAAAACACAAGAGGGGCAAAACACAGAGCAAGAGTTACTGAGCAAAACCATCAAGAACCAACTAAACTAGACTAAAAACAGGGACTAACTATACTAACAAAACAAAGGAGAAATACCTGGGCTGTGGAGGAGAATGGAATAATAAGCAACAATATGTATGGTGTTTCGAATAAAACTTTTATTTTGAGAAAATGTGACTACAGTGCAAAGTTTGTACATTATGGAAAGAAAGCAATACACCCCAAACAATATAGGAATATAATACAGAGGAGGAGTATTTGGTGTGGTTCACAATTATGTTTTAAACTGAGTTGAACCATTTCTGCTTTCGTTCCGTGAGTTTAATTAAAACGTTATTTCTGCAGATCTAGTTTATGTAACCAAGATGTGCTTACAAAAGACGCTTACAGTGAGCTCATAATTGTTGTGTCTACTGTTCATGTGCAGATTCTATTTACACTAAAACATTTGTCGATTGGCCAAAGACTTTGCATCAGAGTCATTCTCTTTCCTGTCTTTTCTCTAATCCACACTCTTGTCGCTCCAGGCAAGAGACTTTCTTTTGGCAAGCTCCATCCAAGATGGCTGACCTCTGTCTGACTGGGACTGCTGATGGGAGAGCAATGTTGATGCTAATGAAGACACACACACACACACACACACACACACACACACACACACACACACACACACACACATACACTCACTCACACAGTTCTGCTCCAGAGCTTCAGCTGTGAGTGAGTGAACTTTTTCTGTTACTAAATAGATCCATTCTCTGTTCAAACTAAACACATAAACGCAAACATTTTGATGCATTAAAAATCACAACTAAAATTTCACAACTGAACTGACACACAGAGCCTTACACGTTTATTTCTGAATTAAAATGGTGTTTTCTGGTTATCAGGAGCGTGTCAGGTTGTCATCTCTCTCTCTGTTTCTCTGTCTCTCTATCTGTCTCCCTCTCTCTATATCTCTGTTTCTCTGTTTCTCTGTCTCTATCTGTCTGTCTGTCTCTCTCTCTCTCTCTCTCTCTCTCTCTCTCTCTCTCTCTCTCTCTTTCTTTTTTTTTCTTTCTGTCTCTCTCTCTGTCTCTCTCTCTCTCTCTCTCTCTCTGTTTCTCTCTCTCTCTCTCTCTCTCTGTCTCTCTCTCTGTCTCTCTCTCTGTTTTTCTTTCTTTCTGTCTGTCTCCCCCCCTCTCTCTCTCCATCACCTGTAGGGGGGGTCAGTGCTGTAACCCCACACACCGGTCACCCATCAGTAACCCTAAACACACACACACACACACACACACTCACACACAGACAGGTGCAGGTGCGCGCTCTCACCTGGCTCATCTGCGGCCGCAGGTTGATCTCCTTCAGGTTGACGGAGTGTGTGTGCAGGTTGTTGAGGAGCTGGCAGAGCAGGACCCCGTCCCGGAGAGTCTGCGCCAGGTCGAAGACGCGCGCGCTCGGCCAGGTGACGCGGTGCTGCGGGGGCAGGACCCGACAGCCGATCAGCCACAGCGCGCACTGCCGCCACGGCTCCATCCCGAACCGGACCCGACCGGACCGGGACCGGGGACCGGGGACCGGGGGACTCTACAGAGCGAGGGGCGCAGACCTCAACACCCCACACAGGGGCAGAGATCCCACAGAGAGCGGCAGATACCCCACACAGGGGCAGAGATCCCACAGAGAGCGGCAAATCCAGCAGAACAGACCCAGGGGCAAAATCCACAGAGAGAGAGAGAGAGGCAGAGAGAGAGACAGAGAGAGAGACAGAGAGAGAGACAGAGAGAGAGAGACAGACCGGGGAGAGATAGCGGAACTCCTGCGCGCGAGATGAGCTCCTACTTCCCCGCGTGCACACAGAAACTGAAACGCACGCTCTCTCTTTTCCCCGCCCCCGTCTCCAGTCTCCGCCCCTTTCTCTCTCTCTGTATCTCTCTCTCTCTGTCTGTCTCTCTGTATCTCTCTCTCTCTCTCTCTCTCTCTCTCTCTCTCTCTCTCTCTATCTCTGTTTATCTCTCTCTCTATCTCTCTCTCTATCTCTCTCTCTCTATCTGTCTCTCTATCTCTCTCTGTCTCTGTCTCTC